>ML801022.1:218910-229414 GCA_009831015.1 Picea engelmannii
GTGTGTCCAACAATTGGTATAAGAGCGGGCCTTCACTACAAGCCTTAACATCTTGAAGGAAATCCATAGACACACAAATGGATGATGAAGTTCCAATCCTTGATGAGGAAAACCATTATGCTTGGAGAATATAAATGAGAGTATATTTGAAGACAATGGGAGCAGCTATTTGGAAGGAAACCATTGGTGGATCAGTTTCCTTGAAAAACAAGTCAAATTATGCAGCTCAAAGGGAAGAAAAGAAGAATGATGCATTAGCTCTCAAAACCATAATTAGTGGACTCTCAAGCCCTATAAAAGAAAGCATGGGACAATGCACTTCCGCCAAATATCTATGGCTAAAGCTAGAGGAGACATATCAAAGCAAGAAGGAGAAGGAAGATATTGAATATCACTCCATCAAGATCATTAAAGGTAAAGAATCTCCAAAAACCCTTGATTGTATTATTTCAAAATGTGATCTTGAAAACATCTCAAGTGAAGACAAAGAATCAAGTGATGATAGCACAAAGGAAGATCTTGAAGACGCATCAAATGAAGGCAAAGAATCATGTGTTGATGTTGGAAAAAAGGAAGATCATGAAGATATTTCAAATAAAGGTAAAGAACCCTCAAAAACCCTTGATTGCAATGATGATGATGAATTTTTCTCTACAAGTGAAGAAGAAGATCTAGAAACAGTTTGTGTAAAGTTTGATGGTTATTATCCCATGAAAAGAATAGAAGAAAATATATTAAAACTTCAAAAAGAAGTTGAAGAGGCTTTATATAGATATATAAGTGATCATTATTATACACACTATAACTATCTTTCGGATAACACTAAGAATTTTCTTAGGAGGATTCAAAGGCACATCTTGATGTTAAAAGAAATGATCAAAGATTAAGAAGAGAGCAATAAAAAACAATTAGAAGAAAAGGAAGAAGAGATCACAAGACTAAAGAATGGAAAATAAGATATGAATGTAGAAGATGAAATTAACAAAAGTTTTGAAACCATTGTCCATCTCAAGACCCAAATTGAAGAAGCCAAAAGAATAGAGGAACTATTGAAGAACCAAATAGATGAAAAAGAAGAGTCATCTTGTAAGTTAGAAGATGAAATTGTTGACTTTAGAAATAAGGTAGAAAATTCAAACAAATTCTTGAATAGATCACTAATCTTGGATGAGATCTTGGAAAGTCAAAAATCACCATATGACAAATCAGGTCTTGGATACAAAAAGGAAGCTACACATGTTGAAGCAAGCACCTCAAAGAAGCATGAGGTAAGTCCATCAAAGAAGGAAGAAAATGTTACAAAGAAACTATCTACACAAGGCAAAGAAAATCTCAAAACAACAAAGCAATGAAGATATCAAGAAGCTATTCTTGGGACACCAAAGAAAAGGTATGAAAGTATTTTTCTTGGGTATTGTTATTCATGTAATGGATATGGTCCCAAAGCTTTTGAATGTAGATCTTATGAAAGGAGATATAATGGAAGATTTTATAACACGATGAGGTGTTGGAGATGTGATCAAATAGGACACATTGTTGTTCACTGTAACTCCATGAGATGGTACAGCTGTAATGGATTTGGCCACAAATCCCAGGAATGTCGGATCACAAGAAGAAATTCCATGATGAGGACTTCACATAGTATGGATAAAAGAAGAAATGAAGTAAGAAACGGAGACATCTTTGAAAATATGGATGCTCAGAGCTCAACTTCTGAGGAGAAGGGACATCTACAAAAGTGGGTGAAGAAGACAGAGCAGCCATAACAGAATGAATGACTAAAGGGAAGTTCAAAAGTGTCATCTACTGAGGCATATGCGGGTGACAATGGTGACAGTCGCATACATACACTGGCTGACCTTGAATAGGTCGTGTACATACGCACTATGTTGTGCAATAGGCCGCGTATATGTGGTAAAGCCTTGGGAAAAAGGCAATGCACATGAGTTGCAGCTTGATGTGATGGTATAACTCTGTGTTGCGGAGTCTGACATGGTTTATTGCAGGTTCTGAGACTGTTTGTTGCAGGTTTTCATGGTTCTATGTTAGATCATGTAAGGTGACGATGTAAAATATATCTTGGGCACATGGCACTAACCCATGAATATGGATTGATGCTGATCAAATGCTCATCTATTGGATTATATAAAATAATGTGTTGGGGTACATGGCTGGTACATATTTGAGTATTATTGGAAGCATATTTTGTACATGCATTGGTAGATTGTTGGATATCATGGTGCATGCATTTTGCATGTGGTTGGACTACATATTGGAACATGTAGTTGGTGAGTTGAGTTGATAGTCATGTTGTACATCTTTGGGAGTCATAGCTTGTTGATCCATGGTTGATGTACTTGCTTGGTGCAATTGATGACACATGTTGGCATATTGGTATATGCACATGTTGGCATATGGTGGATACATTTCATGGATGATATCTTTTGGCACATTGTATGATGTTGATGTACATGGGTGATGTGCATGGTGGGCACATTTTGGTACATGATGTACTTGGTTGATATTTTATTCATGATTTTCTATTTCATTATTGACACATCTTTTTCATGATGTATGGTATGGCACAAGTTTGATGCATTGGACAGGTCCAAGGATTGTCATAGAGATTTTTTGATCTATGATCCAGTTTAAGATAGGGGGAGACATACCCATAGGGGGAGTCATTATTCTTATGATTCTAGGAGGAAATACTTATCAGATGCATACCTAGAAAAGAACCCTATATATGAAGGTAGAGCACAGAGGCATAATTCTAGGGGGAGCGACGATCTTAGGGGGGAGCATGAGAAATGTATTTTCGGCATTACATCAGATTGATACCCCTTGTTCAAAATGGGAGAGATCATTCAAAGGCATCCAGACAAGGGGAGAAGCCCCAAAAGGAGAATGGCCCTTTTCCATTGATGTCAAAGGGGGAGAGATAGTCACATTGATGTGATTGATGATTGGAGAGATAGTCACATTGATTATTACTGATATGATTGGTGTTTACTAATGAGGAGACATAGTCATATTGATATGATTGATGACTATTGATATAGAGCATGCCTTGTCTACATGTTTGACATGAATAATTGGTAATTTTTGTTGACATCAATGTTGGTATTGTCATCAATGCCAAAGGGGGAGATTGTTGGATCATGGTGTCATTGATGCCAATGGTTTGATTGATTGATGTCAAGTGATGGATTGTTTGATAGGCTTGATTGATTGGTGATTGATGAACAAATTATGTGTAATGTCCTTGATGAGAATGATAGATGTCAAAGTGGAAATCAATCGATGAAGATGGATCAATGAGTTGTCATTTGGATCAATGAATTGTCATGGATACATGGTGCATAGTTGATGTATATGATGCAGTGGTGGATTGATGCATAGATGAATCATTATAGTCTTATCATGATTGATAAAGTGCACAAATGGATGAACTCCAAAGTGGTCCCCTTATGGTGAAAGCCCTCACGGGAAGACTCTTTGTGGTTGAGTTGTGGTTGGGAGGACCAATGCTTGTATCTAGAATAATGAGATGAAGATCAATGAAGTTGTGGGTGAAACTATCCTAGATGGATAGTGCTTGTCATGCCAATTCCGGTGATATGTGGAATGTCACGTAACTCTTCACGGTTTGAGAGTTATGAACCTACGAAGTTGAAGGACCCCCATGTGTTGGCTTGAAGCCCCAAATGGTCAAAGAAGTCAAAGTGCCCTAAAAGAATAAATCATTATTTAAATGATAAAGTAAAGTGACAAAGTCAAGATGGATTATTTAAATAATAAAGAGAAGTGACAAAATCAAGAAGGAATATTTAAATGATAAAGTATTGGAGAAATTTCTATTTATGGAAAGTGGTTAACCCTAAAATAAGGAAAATAGGTTAAGTAACCTAAAAATGGGTTAAGTGACCTAGAGGATGAAAGTATAAATAAGATAGCAATGGTCTCTTGTAGACCATCCTTTTGTGGATCAATTGAGAGATTCTTATGAGAATATATATTGGAGTATTGATGGAGAAATTCTTGTGAGAGCATATTTGGTGTGGATCTCTTGAGCATGATTGAATATCTATTATGAGAAAGAGAGCGAGAGGAGGATATCATAGACACATCAAAGTTTCGGCAATATTGAAGATCTTGACAGAAAAAGTCTCAGAGCTTCAGAAAACCTAGTTTATGAGGTGTACGCGGGCTGTAATGGGCCAGGGCGCGTATATATGCGGGTTGTATGAGGATAGGGCACGTACAGTGGATGGAATGAAGAATAATTGTGTTTGAGTTGGTGCCAAGATATTGGATGATGAGGCAAGTTCCAGATCTGCATTCTATGGGCTCAGATCTATCACTGAGACACTAGGATGGTTACATTATTTTCTTGATGGATACTATTGTTTGATGTGATGTGAATGCTTAGGGTATTCTTGGTATGGCTTCTATGTTGTGGTTCAGTTTGGTTGATTTGGTTGATGAAGTGAGAAGTACTCTTGTGATTCAGTGGTGACATGATTTCTATGGTATACTAGTTGTTTGTACATGATCAAGATAGCATTCATATTGATTAATTGTGGAGCACGAATAGACTATTGGAAAGTTTGGATATGTTGTGACTGGTTGATGGTCAGATTGGACAGTCAGAGACAGAAGAAAATGATATATTGGTTCCAGAGGATCTAAGTTGGTCTTGAATAACAAACCCTAATAAGCTCGGAAGGTATATGCATGTTTCTGTATACAATGTCTGCGTACACACGCAGGTTGTAATGAGCCAGGGCGCATACACAAGCGGGCTACACTACTGACAGGTCGCATACCTGTTGATAGATTGATATCTATTGAGGATTGTTTCCTCATCTCAGTTGATGTTGAGAATGTAAGTTGATTCTTGCATATATATCTGGTGCTCTTGTAGAGTTGTACTCTATTCAGTTGTTGTTGGAAAACCCCTGGATTGTTGTCCATAATAAAAAAAAAAATTGTACATACATCTTGTGTTCTTTGTGTTCCTTGTGGTGATGAATTGTTGATGATATATTGTTGATATATGTTCACATCTAACTGGTTATAAATGATAGCAATGGGTAATGAGTAAATGTTGAATGTTAACTAAGGAGTTTTATGTAAAGAGGGAAGCTTTGGGAAAAAGAGTCCCACACTCATTCACTCCCCCCTCCAAGTGTGGTAGGTGTGTCCAACATATTCCTCATTTGGAACCTTCAATGCCCTCAACAATTCCCTTCTGACGGAAGGAATTTTAAACATCTCTACCACAAGAATTGACATATTCATTTTTCCAAGCATGGTCGGGACATCTATATTCAACTGAATCTTTTCTACATGCTTTGGTTTTGGAATCAATTCTCAAACTGGAGGTGGGGATGGTGGGGACACTTTCTCTATTATCTGGGGATTCACTTTCTTAGGATGAATTAAAGCTTGATTTGTTGGATGAGATGAGGGTTGATTTTCTGAAGATTGTGGAGGCAAGATAGGAATTTTATTCTTTCTTGCATAGGTTAGGATTTATCTTTACTTGAATTCTCTCCTCTACTCTTCAGTCAATTGATTAAGTGCTTTGAGATGGCATTATTTGGATCCTTTTCTTAGGCCTTCATCGACCTGTTCCTATGTAACACCTACGGGTCTATCATAATCCTCATCCTGAAAGGAAAATAATGTATCGATGAAATTGATATCGTCATGAGAGTCTTCTTCTCGTCTTGGAGACTCTTCCTCTGGGTGAGGTTCTTGGCAAGGAAAGCACCACGACAATTCTTCCAAGTTCAATGTATGCACTGTATTCTTTGGCTTTTTCCAAAGTGTGGGGTTTCTTTTCCCTTAGGATGAAACCAAATTTCCCTTCAAAGTCATTAACAAAAAGGAGACAGATTGTTTTTGCAATAGGGCGCAAATTTTCAGGGATTTGGCTATGCAGTTTGTCAAATATAGTATCAAACTCACTAATCGTCTTGTTCTCCTTTTTATTTATCTGGTTGAACTAATTCATCAACATATCGCTATATTTCTTCAATGACCACCTTCTTTTGAAAAACTTAGCAAAGTCTTCGTAAATGGTAAGGTGATCATATGTTAAATCGTCAAACCACCTTTGGGAATATTCAGTGAGAGATGTTGCTAGCAACTTCATTGCAACATATTCATGTTCTACTCCTTCGTTTTGCATGTCTCGCTTGATGGCATGTAGGTGTTTTTCTGTAGTGATTACATTGTTCCCAACAAACTTTGGAAACCATTTGTTTATTTCCTTAGGCATGGTGTTGAGATATCCAGCTATGGATACCATGTTTAATGGCTTATAGAGGCCCTTTTCCCAATGATGATCCATTGTTTCAAGTGGGAGATTACCATGAAAAATTGTTTGACAACGAGAGAAAGTAGAGGAGGCCTTCTTTGGTAATTCTTGGAAGGTTTGAATCTTTCAAGGGGAAGGTTTCTTTGGGAAGAAGGGTTCTAGGATGGTGGAGTCACCAGATGAGTCTTATCTCATCAAGGAATAAAAGGGAAAGAGAAATTCCCTCAAGTGGAGTCGATAGGAAAACTAGGGAAAGGCTTTGGGACGCTTTTTCAAAGTGTCATTAGGGCACTAAATAGGATGCAAATCCTTCCCGGAAACGACGCAAAAATGTTATCGCACAAATTGTAGGTTGGGAAAATCCCGACCCAATCCACAATATGGATAAAACTACGAGAAAGTCTACCCACTGTCACCTTAGATAAACCCTCCCCTCACTTTAGTGAAGGAGAAATTCTACACAAGGGGGGAGTCTCGGGTGACCCTAGGGGGGAAATATATAAAAAATGAGGCAATGAATAATGAATCCCCTATAGGTCAAGTTGTGGAAATATGGAAAGCTTTGGATGAAGTATTGTCGATAAGGGAAGGTTGCCAAGAAGTAGTGTACCTACATAAGATTGGTGTACATGCCCGAGACATAAGGAAAGACAAGTATACAAAACCAATATTTAACTGGAAAAGCAAGTGAAGCTTGTTGTACTATATAAAAGCAGAAAATATGATAGAAATCATCGAATAAATGATAATCAACGCTTCTAAATAAGTCACTAAAGGTCTAGTTAAAGATACAAGAGTTGAGCTAGCAATGACTAGTGTAACTCAAGTGAAATAAAACAAGACTTTAGCAACAATGTAAGGATGTTAAATGATGTTATTGCAGAGATATTATGACAGTCTTATGGATGTAGCATAAATATGCTACAACATAAAATTCCAACCATCAAAAATTACAAGTAAACTACCCAAAATATTCACAACAGCTAGTAGTTTATTATGGCAGATTTTAAGCAAATTTTGACGGTTGAAAAGAGAGTAAAAGTGAAAGTTTGAGAGCAATTTTCTACAGCCCTAATGGTTGTAGCTTAAATTTATAACATCAACAAGAGATATTTATCCAATCAAGATGCCCTAGTGGCCTTAGCAAGCCTAAGCACATAGAAAAGATTCCAACTAAGACAATTTCAATATCTTGTAATTTCATGTATACCAATGCAATGATTGTATTTCTCCAATGCAAGATATTAGTGTCTAAAACTATTGGGTTATGGAGTCCTTTAATGAGTTATCTGGCTATGCTACTTCCTTAGGGGTGTAAGCCCTTTTACTCCCTAAGTAAAGCAATACTAACTAGGAAGAACTAGGAGGGTGTAATCCCTTTTACTCCTCCTAGTAACCCTTTGTACAAAAAATTATTCAAAACAATTATGATAGTCTTAGTGGGGTTGTGTGCCTTTATACTCCCCGAGAGATTAGGAAATTAACCTTGCAACTAAGAAAGAAGCAATAACAAATACAAAATTCATTACCTAGTCCAAGCATCAACAAGATAAACTCCTTTTTAACCAAGAAAATTCCATCAGTACAATGCAAGAATTAGCCTCCAAGAGAGATAGCACATCACCTCCTCATCCAATGGAAAAGACAAACCATCACAAGTGCAAGTAGAATAGAGAGATATATAAAATTTCCCAAGAGGGGCGCAAATTTCAGCCAAGGAGTCTTTCTCACAAGTGAGAGTTATGTCCAAATGAAATGTCATTGATCTGTATTTATACAAGATCACTAAAAAGAGTTTGTCCACTTTAAATTAGGGAAAACCAGAAAGTAAGGAGGCCTACCTCCTTTACTTTGTTGGAAAAAGTTTAACAAGTAGCGTATGCTTGTCATTGATGGCAAGTACAACAGTGGAGATGGCCGGATAAGAAGGATAAAATCCCTTGGGGATTCGGACGTGAAAGATCAGGAGGAACAGCATTGAGGAAAACACGCGCAGCAAAGCTCAAGATACAGGAGTTTGCATAGGAGAAGGAAGATAGAGATCCGGTGACCGTTGGATCCCATTCAAATTTCCCGAAAGGCCGATAGCCGTAAGATCTGCAGAAGCTGCGAGGGAGATAATCCATCGGGAAATCGGAGTTCTCGAGGTCGTGTGCATTGGGACAACAACAGTCGCGAAATCCCGAATGAGATCTGGACCATTGATTTTCTTCGTCAGAGAATCGGGGATCGGGACTTTGAAATGTCCAATTCAATTGACAACAAGAACTCTGAAATCGCAAAACGCGATATTGCGATTCAATCGCAACCGTTGAGCCATGATCAAACTCGGACCGTTGATCACACCCCATCTCGAAGTTTCACGGATCACGACTTGGAGAGGCGAGATGATTCATCTCCAGATTCACGAGATGCGAGATCGCGATTTAATCAAGGACCGTTGGATCAAGAGGACATGTGGCGAAAGATCGTCATGTCGCTGACTGGAAAGTCAAAGGAACAGCGAGATACAAGATCGCGATTTAATCAAGGACCGTTGGATCAAAAGGACACGTGGCAAAATATCGTCATGTCACTGAATGGAAATTCAAAGGAACAGCGAGATGCGAGATCGCGATTTAATCAAGGACAGTTGGATCAAGAGGACGCGTGGCGAAAGATCAGAGCACCATAAAGCTTCATCTCGGAGTTTCGCGACTCGCGACTTGGAAAGGAAAGAAACATAACCACAAAACTCGTGAGATGCGAGATCACGATAAGATCCTGACCGTCAATACACCAAAAGACGTGGATTGTTGATCTGAGCTCCATCTCGGAGCCTCGCCTATCGCAACTTGGAGTGACGAGAACCTCCATCACAAGAATCGCGAGATGCGAGATTGCGAGAAGATCAGGACCGTCGGATCACCAAGAACGTGGACCATTGATCTGAGCTCCATCTCGGAGCCTCGCCTATCGTGACTTGGAGTGACAAGAACCTCCATCACAGGAACCACGAAATTCGAGATTGCGAGAAGATCAGGACCGTCGGATCACCAAGAACGTGGACCGTTGATCTGAGCTCCATCTCGGAGCCTCGCCTATCGCGACTTGGAGTGACAAGAACCTCCATCACAGAAATCGCGAGATGCGAGATTGCGTGAAGATCAGGACCGTCGGATTACCAAGGACGTGGATCGTTGATCTGAGCTCCATCTCGGAGCTTCGCCTATCGCGACTGGGAGTGACGAGAATCTCCATCGAAGGAACAGCGAGATGTGAGATCACGATGAGATCAGGACCGTTGATTCATCAAGATCATGAACCGTCGATCAGGGTCGATGAAGATTATAAGTTCGCAGTGAAAGTGCGAAACAGGTAAATAACGACAATACCCTTCAGATTTAATCCAATGGTGCAGGTGAATTTGAACAAGATCGGAGGGCTACTGTTGCATGACACAGTGAAACTGCCAGTAACGATTGATGGGTTCTACCAGAGGATGCGAAGAGACTTCGGTGTGATTTCCAGAGGAGCAGAAGAGTCACATGGAATCTGCCAGTGGAATGAAGAAGACTCGTGGAGGCGATTGACAGTTGGATGGGATTGAGGCCATAACTGAAACAGAGAAGGTGAGCTCGACTGTCACAGAGAAGACGAAGAGTCTCAACTGCCAGAGAGGCTGAGGAATCTCAGCATAACACCCAGTGATACTGGACACGCAGGGCGAACCACCAGAGAAGTTGAAGAGTCACGATGATGATCAGATAGAGCACTCGAGAGGTGGAGGATAACGATGGAGAGTATGCATGCAGAGGCATGGTGAACATTACATGCACAAGGTGCACAGAAGCTATAAATACACGGTACAGAGAAAAGATGGGGTGGTTGTTGTTATTCGAGTGATGATAGTTGTTGATGTGGAAAGTGATTCATGTGTGAAGAAGGAAGATAGTGCAGCAGCCGAATTGAACTGAAGAGGAACTGTGCAGTGAATCGACATGGCGCACAGAGGATAAAATGCAGAAGAATAGACAACGCAAGTGAGAAGTGAAGAAAGGCAGTGTGGTAGAAAGAGCAACGAGATGCAGCAGAACAGTGATAAGTCGGGTAAGCCATTGTTGAACATTATATCACTGTAATAAGTTTCAAAAGCAAAGATTTATATTTCAGGGTGGTTGGGAGGTGCTAGGGAGG
>ML801022.1:241182-251252 GCA_009831015.1 Picea engelmannii
CCTTCAACCTGTCTCCAAGGCACTCCATAGAATCTACCTTAGGTCAGTTATAACATGTGCTCATTTTTCCTCATTAGCTCATGGTTCAGGCGTGTTCATTTTGATAATTGTTACGAGATATATGTTGAGTATATTGAGTGGGAGATGAATGGTTGGTGCATTGAATAATGGGTCAACTGAGTTAATAATGGATAGTTTTTCCACCTTTGTTCATTAAATAATAATTTGATTGTTGCATGAGTTTTTTTTTCCAATTCATGTGTTGAGAAAGAATCCATCCAAAAGGATTATGGAATGACACAAGAATAAGAGAAAGAGACAGTTGATCCCTAAAAAAAATTGTCTCAAGCAAGGCAAACATGCGAGCCTTTGTCATGTGAGATATGTTAAATAAACATATATATTTTAAACTTTGTGCCAAGATTTTGTTTTGAATATTTTTTCTCAGTTTTATGCCCTAAAGGAGGTATGTTTGGGGAAGCATCGATTGGTTTCTTGAGAGGATGCTCCAAGCACAAACCAAGGTCCCCATTTACCATTCGTTGTCACCTAATCATAGAATGGTTGTAATATTGTTCTAGGAATATTCCAAGAAGAAAGGTCTTTGTACAAAAAATTAGACATAGGTTGGGTGGCCTTCAGAAGACGGAGAACTCTGTGAAAAACTCAGAGACAAAACTGAGATAGAGACTAGAAATCAAATTCCGCAAAGAATTATGTGTTGGTGAAGAAAGTGGACTATAATTCCCTCAATTACAAATCATATGGTATCAAAGCAGTTGCATCCCTGACCAAGAAACTGCTTCCAATACTATGAACAAAATATTGCAGACCACAACATGGACAAAGAAAGAAGAGATAACTTGGAAGACTTGGCCAACAATGTTGAGCTTCGAGAGGAGAATGAGAGCTTGAAGGTGCAGGTTAAGATGCTTAACATGAGGATCGTGGAGATGGAGAATTACATGGATACTTTAGCACTAGAATTCACCTCTTGATTACAGGGGAGGTAAGCCCAGTACCCATCAGTTTGTATGTCACAATGAATAAATTTAAGGGGGGTCGAATGGGCACATACTCAAGATGATATCGCTTTAACTCGGAAAAATGGACCGGTATGCACAGGCAGATGAGGTCTTGATTCAACTTCAGTCAGTAAGGTGTAGTATAGGTGAGTAGGAGGAAGAATGGTAAGGAGAACGTAAAAGACTGGTATGGACATCAGGTCTTCCAACATCCCGAGGAAAAACTCAGAAAACAAGATCCTCTTTGATTCAAAGTTTTAGGAAACTAAATGAAGTTATGAAAATCCTCTCCTCGGGGTTGCACGACCTCCCGGTCTAGGATATTTCTTCCTTCTAAGTTGGATCGACCCTTCGGGATCCTTATTGAACCCAAAACAATTATACACAGGCCCCCTTTTCTCTTAGGGTGCAGGTCCTGTGATACCCACAACCTCTGTCTGTACGCTTATGAAACGTCAAGTTGCAGGCACTAGCTCCTTTTTCATTAGCCCCTTCCTTCATATGGCCTTGGACTGTGACCTTACAAAAATATGTGATTGCGGGCGCATCCAAGGGTGGTTTTAGGACAACCCGCTTTTTTCCCCGAAATTCACTACAAAGCACCATGAATGCCTTCGACGATACCATGGTTTCGATTACGGCCCGCTCAAGGAAAATTAACATCCAAGTATGTTTTGGCCGCGCAATTATTCTCGATCGTCAATCTCTCACTTTCGGCGATGATCTGTGATCAACAATTGCTATCTATCCTCTTTTCCTGTTTTTCACGCGCCTTCCCAGACCTCCATGATTTGTCGGCACGTAGCTCTCTTCCAAACCAACGGCTACGATTGATTTCGGCTTTCTGATCTTTGGGAGTTTCAACTCTCAACTCTCGCTTCCTTCTCAGTAGCTATCTTCAGAAGTGGAATATTTGTTGACACCTGTCACTACAGATGTGCGGCTATGATTTCCTCTGTGAATCTGACCTTCAGGAGTTTCAGTTCTCAACCTCTCATTTCTTCCAAAGAGATTTCTCCGAAATGGCAGATCGTCTGCCACGAGTCCTTCTAAATTGATGGATCTGCTCCTGCTTCGGGAATTTAGTCTCCTCAACTAGATCAGCGGTCCTTCAACTCCCTCCTCGATCAACGATCAAAATATTCTTCGGGACTTCGACACTTTCACCCTCTTTTTTCCTTTGTAGTGCTTCATACCCGGAGTTCTAGATCTGGTGCCATGCGTCCACTTTCAAATTAACAGTTGTCATCCGCTTCGGGACTTCGGCCTTCGGGATTCTCAAATCTCAACTTTCACTTCCCTTCGAAGCTTTTTGTCGCGTGTCCGCTTGAATAGGACGGTTGAAACTTACTTTAGCTCTTCATGTTTCGAAAGTTTCAAACTTCTGTGTGTTTGTTCCTCTTGGAGTGCCTTCACCTGAAACTGATAGATTTCCGCCACGCGTCCTTCCAAACGATGGATGGTCCCAAATCACTTCGATTCTTCGGGACTTTAGCAAGTCCACTCTCCCATTTTCTGTGTCTCCTCCTTAGAGGTGACCTCACGCAAACACACGATTGTGGGCACACTCAAAGTTGGTTTGAGACAAAACTACTTTCCATCCCGCAATTCACCTTGAACCTCCTCGCATCCTTTCTCCAAAACCATGGTTTGAATTGCGGCCCGCCCTCGACTTCATAAAGCTCGAGCACCTTATATCCCTGCAATGTGAGGTGACCTTCGTTCTCACGATCTTGACTGTGCTTCTAAACAGACGACCGAAATCTACCTCCAACAATTCATATCTCCCTCTCCCAGATCGACGGTTGGGGTCATTTCGAAATTCTCAAATCTCAAACTTTTCCTTTCTTCCGCAATGAAGGATCTTCTGCGTTGTGATCCAACGGCCACTCTTTCCCTCTCTCCTGAGCTTCTGATCTATTTTGAATTAGAATATTTTCTAAGTATTCAAAGGCTTCGACCTTTTCTCCTCCTTTGAGTCCATCTATTGGGTCTCTTTTTCACTTATGAAAAGCATTGTCCCTTATGAACTTGATCCTTAGAGGATTTTGATTTCCCATGCACTCCTTGCGTTTCTGGGATTTCGTCAAACTCAGATCCGAAGGATTTTTTGAAAAGAAATTATTCTCGCCATCCTGGCGTTCCTCTTGCTCAATGCACACCTTGGAGAGCTCCTCTTTACAGAATGTTCTATAACTCTGTCTCTCTCTAAACTCAACACAGAGTTGTTCATGTGCACTCCTTGCACTTCTGTTGATGAAGATCAATGCTACCTTTCCTGAGATTCTTTGAGGTTAATTCACCTCTGTCAACGCACTCCTTGAAGATTATGTGCACTCCTTGCACTCGAAAACTCAAAGAAGATAAGCAATTGAAACTTATTCAATTATCCACCAATTCATACATTCAAAACATGAACGACATATAAAATCATAACAATGAATGCAAATACATTAACACACAGAAAGTTCATATGTAGAAAAAATTGTTTTCTTTCTATTAAGATGAATGTTCGATTACAATATGTGCAGGCTAGACTGTAACAAAGTCTCATCTCTCTCAAAACAAATTATTCTACTTCCTATTCAATGACAATACTCCTCCAGTAGCTTCATTTGGGCATGCCATGCATCTACATATACAGGAAGGTTCCTAGGGTTCCCTCCGACTACCTCTCATATCGAAGTAACATCTAACAACTACTCAAGCTCTGTTACATTCAAGACTGAGAGTGAAACTCCCAGAGCTCTCGCAATCATTCAGTTTCTGAGCGTTTCTCTCTTCTTCAATCATCCGTTCAAAACAGATCTGCAGAATAAATGTCAGCTTTTAGATTCTGATTAATTTAAAAAGGAATGCTATGGCATTGAGTTGTCCCTCCACATGGTATTTGTTGACGATGCTCCTGCATCATACTCCACTGCTGGGAAAAACATGATCTCCTGCTAATGGCTCTCTCTGTCATGTTGTTGAGATCCTCTAAGGTCCCATACTTTCTCTTGGAGTTGTTCATCTGCTCATTTTCCTTGCAACTTATTTTTCTCTGCTGCTCCTGCAGGTTTTCTTTTGTCCCATACTTCTTTGATGATTGCTTCTTGTGTTGCTTCCAGCATCAATCTCTTTATCTCCTCTATTTATTTGTCTAACTGGTCTACTGGCTAGTTTTCCCCCTGCAGTATGCTCGGTGGCCTCTTCTCTCCACCAATTTCCAACTTGACTTGTTGGATAAGATGCTTTTGCATTTTTACCCTTCTCTACAGGGCCTTCAGCTCTACACATAGATCAACAAGATCCATGCTATATGTTTCTTCCTCCTCTGATGTAGGTTCGTATTCTATATTTACCTCTTTCTCAAATCCTTGGCTGAAATTTTTGAGCAATTCCACCGAATGTTCTTCTTTCTCCATCTCTTGGGAACATTGAAATGTGTGCTCTTTCTCATCTTCACCAATCTGGTCAATCTTAACTTTCATGTTATCTTCATCTCCTATGGCATTATTTGGCCACTCTGTTGCAGACTCCAGTTCTTCAATCTCACCACTGAGTTGTTGCTCAGCTTCCTCTTCTGACAGATTGACTTTTGTCATCTCCTCTTGTGTTGGTTCAACTCAAACTTCCTCCAGATGCTCCCCACGCTGGTATGTTCCTCGACCTATTTCCAATTTGACATGTTGGAGATGCCTACTCCGCATATTTACCCTCCTCTCTAGGGCTTCCAGTTCCTCATACAACTCAGCAAAATCTATGTTGTTTGTTTTCTCTTCTGTTGCAGGATCCAGTGTTGCAGTCATCTCATGTTCATCCCCCGGGCTGAAAATTTTGAGCAATTCTATTGAATGCTCTTCTCCTGAAATCTGCATGATTATCTCTTGGTAGTCATCTTTTGGTTCTGGATTGTCCAACCAATCCTCCAACATATTCAACTCTTTCTCCCATTGAGTGAGCAATTCATCTGAATTCTCCTCTTTTTATGTTGGGGAAAACATCAGTGTCTGATCCTTCTCCTCCTCTTTGACAGTCTTTGTTGGTTGTCTTTCCTCTGCTACACATGCATCACAGACATAGTTATCTTTAAACTCATTTGGCTCCATGGTCTCTTTCTTGGATTCGTGTTGCACTATCTCCTCATGCACAACGCTTTTATTAGCCTCTGCTGGACTATTTGGCAAGAATATTTGAATTCCCCCAATGATCAGAACACACCTCTAATCTTCTTCCATCAGCACTCCTTGTTGATATGAACTCTCAACTGAATTCATCTCTTCTCCCTTTCCCACCTGACAACTTCGGATTTTCTCTCTGCCCACCTAGCAGTCTATGAGATCACCCGATCTCTCTCTATTGCCCACCTGGAAACTTGAACTTCCATCACTTCCCTTCTGTAAGTCTATGAGACCATCCACTAATCTCCTTTCATTGCCCACTTGGCAACTTGAAAGTTCACTTCTGCCCCCCTGGCAGTTTATGAGATCCTCAATCGATCTCTTCTCCTCCTCATCACTGATATTTCTCTCAGTCTCTGGTTCACAGATGTGAATCAGTTCCTCCTCTATGTCACTGAGGGTTTTAGCATGCCTCAGCCACTTCCTCAACTCTTGTTTTTTTTTCTAGCCAACAACTTTTGAACAGAACATTTTACCTTCTTGCTCAGAGGCCATTTGTACCTCCAGTGTACCTTTGTCCCCTGATGCATATTCAATGTCAGTTGTTCCATTATTGCTCTTATATCAATGAGATCCTTATCAATTTATGATTTACTCTTCTGCTGGTGGTCTCCTCTTCGACCATGCTCATGGCCTTCAGTAGCCATCTTTTTTGTCTTCATCCCTCCTGGATATCTACCATTTGTTGCACATTTTGCAACAATATTTACAAAGCATCAGTACTATGTCCATTTTCCTTTACCCATTGTTCTACAGGAAAACTCCAGCTTCTAAGACCATTTGATGTCATCAGATTATTTCTATTCACCTTTTCACCTTTGCCTACAATCTGCAGACACAATTCAGTTCTTGATACTACTTGATGTATTCATATTGTCTTCTATATCTCCTTCGTCTGAAATCTACAGACAAATCAATGTTGATACCTCTTGATGATATTAGACTATCTCTTTTATCTCTCTTCCACTTTTGCCTGTTGTCTACAAGAAAAAATTCAGCTTCGATACCAATTGATGTAGACCCCCCTTGCTCTCATCGGGGTTGCATGACCTCCCATTCTAGGGTCTTTCTTCCTTCTGAGTCGGATCGACCCTTTGGGCTCCTTAATGAACCCAAAACAATTATACATAGACTCCCTTTCTCCTAAGGCATAGGTCTTGTGATACCCGCGACCTCTGTCTGTGCGCTTCTGAATTTTCAAGTTTCAGGTGCTACCTCATTTTTCATTAGCCCCTTCTTTCATATGGCCCTGGGCTATGACTTTACGGAAATATGCGATTGTGGGTGCGTCTAAGGGTGGTTTTAGGCCAACCCGATTTTCGCCCGACAATTCAATACAAAGTGCCACGTATGCCTTCGGCGATACCGTGGTTTCAATTGCAACCCACTCAAGGAAAATTAAGATCCAAATATGTTCTGGCCCCGCAATTCTTCCCGACCATCAATCTCTCACTTTTGACGATGACCTGTGATCAACGACTGCTATCTATCCTCCTTTCCTTTCTTGCATGCGCCTTCCCAGACCTCCATGATCTGTCGGCACGTAGCTCTCTTACAAACCAACGACTACGATTGATTCTGGCTTTCCAATCTTCGGGAGTTTCAACTCTCAACTCTCGCTTTATCCTCAATAGTTATCTTCTGAAATGGAAGATCTGCTGACACCTGTCACTATAGATGTGCGACTATGATTTCCTCTGCGAATCTGACCTTCGGTAGTTTCAGTTCTCAACCTCTCGTTTCTTCCGGAGAGATTTCTTCGAAATGGCAGATCATCTGCCACGCGTCCTTCTAAATCGACGGCTCTAGTCCCGCTTCGGGACTTTAGTCTCCTCAACCAGATCAATGGTCCTTCAGCTCCCTCCTCGATCAACGATCGAAATATTCTTCAGAACTTCGGCGCTTTCGCCCTCTTCTTTCCTCTGGAGCGATCTGTACCCGGAGTTATAGATCTAGTGCCATGCGTCCACTTTCAAATCAACGAATGTCGTCCGCTTAGGGACTTCAGCCTTTGGGATTCTCAAATCTCAACTTTCACTTCCCTTCAAAGTTTGCGGATTTTTGTCGCGTGTCTTCTTGAATTGAACGATTGAAAATTACTTCGGCTCTTCGTGTTTTGAAAGTTTCAAACTTTTGTGCGCTTGTTCCTCTCAAAGCACCTTCACCCGAAACTGATGGATTTCCTCCACACGTCCTTCTAGACAATGGACAATCCCAAATCACTTCGGGACTTTGGGACTTTAGCAAGTCCACTCTCCCCTTTTCCTTGGCTCCTCCTTAGAGGTAACCTTGGGCGGTGACCTCACACAAACACGTGATTGCAAGCACACTCAAAGGTGATTTGAGACCAAACTACTTTTCGTCCTGCAATTCACCTTGAGCCTCCACGTGTCCTTTCTCCAAAACCATGGTTTGGATTGCGGTCCACCCTCGACTTCGTAAAGGTTAAGCACCTTTTATCCCTGCAATGTGAGGTGACCGTGGATCTCACGATCTTGATGGTGCTTCTAAACGGGCGAACAAGATCTACCTCCAACAATTCAGATCTCCCGCTCCCAGATCGACCACTGGGGTCATTTCGGAATTCCGGACTTCGAAATTCTCAAATCTCAAACTTTTCCTTTCTTTTGCAATGAAGGATCTTCTGCATTGTGATCCAACGGCCACTGTTGCCCTCTCTCCTGAGCTTCTGATCTCTTCTAACTTAGAATATTTTCTAAGTATTCAATGGCTTCGACCTTTGCTCCTCCTTCGAGTCCGTCTATTGGGTCTCTTCTACACTTATGAAAAGAGTTGTCCCTTCTGAACCTGATCCTTAGAGGATTTTGATTTCTCATGCACTCCTTGCGTTTCTGGGATTTCATCAAACTCAGATCCGAAGGATTTCTTGAAAAGAAATTCTTCTCGCCCTCACAGCGTTCCTCTTGCTCGATGCACACCTTGCAGAGCTCCTCTTTACAGAGTGTTCTATAACTATGTCTCTCTCTGAACTCAACATAGAGTTGTTCCTATGCAAACCTTGCACTTATGTTGATGAAGATCAACGCTACCTCTCCTGAGCTTCTCTGAGGTTAATTCACCTCTATCAACACACTCCTTGCGAACTATGTGCACTCCTTGTACTCGAAAACCCAAAGAAGAGAAGCAATTGAAACTTATTCAATTCTTCACCAGTTCATACATTCAAAACATGAACAACATATAAAAGCATAACAATGAATGCAAAAACATAAACACACAGAAAGTTCATATGTAGAAAAAATTGTTTTCTTTCTATTAATATGAATGTTTGATTACAATATGTGTAGGTTGTACTATAAAAGAGTCTCATCTCTCTCAAAACAAACTATTCTACTTTCTATTCAATGACAATACTCCTCCAGCAGGCTCATTTGGGCATGCCATGCATCTACATATACAGGAAGGTTCCTAGGGTTCCCTCCAACTACCTCTCCTATCAAAGTAACAGCTAACATCTACTCAAGCTTTTTTAAATTCAAGACTGAGAGTGAAACTCCCAGACCTCTCGCGATTATTCAGTTTCTGAGCATTTCCCTCTTCTTCAATCATCCGTTCAAAACGGATCTGCAGAATAAATGCCAGCTTTTAGATTCTAAGTAATTTAAAAAGACGTGTTATGGCGTTGAGTTGTCCCTCCACGTGGGATTTGCTAATGATGATCCTGCATCATGTTGAGAAAAAATCCATCCAAAAGGATTATGGAATGGTGCAAGAATAAGAGAAAAGAGACAACTAATCCCTAGAATATTTTGTCTCACCCAAGGCAAACATGCGAGCCTTTTGTCATGTGAGATATGCTAAAGAAACATATATATTTTAAACTGTGTGCCAAGATTTTGTTCTGAAGATTTATTCTCAGTCTTATACCCTAAAGGAGGTATTTTTGGGGAAGCATCAATTGGTTTCTTGAGAGGGAGGATGCTCCAAGCACAAACCAAGGTCCCCCTTTACCATTCGTTGTCACCTAATTATAGAATGGTTGTAAGATTCCAAGAAAAAAGGTATTTGTACAAGAAATTGGACATAGGTTGGGTGCCTCCAAAAGACAGAGAACTCTATGAAAAAATCAGAGATGGAACTAAGATAGAGACTAGAAATCAAATTCTGCAAAGAATCATGTGTTGGTGAAGTGAGTGGACTATAATTCTCTGGATTACGGATCAGTCTTGGTATGGATGGCTCTGATACCATATTAAATATTGAGAGAAAAATAACACAACAAGAAAGCATGCACATAGAGCCAATATTTATCCTGGAAACTATTAACCAAGAAAACTAGCACATCCACAGATATCTATTAATAACCTTGGCAAAAATGGCCAATCCAAGCTAACATCGACCACTTGAGGCTACTCAGGGCTTCCTATAATGGAGTATCTCAAGTCATTAAATAGGTTTCATTAATTACAACCCTAATTCATTTACTAGAATTAGATTACAATACAAAGACATGCATGGCCTCGAGATAGACATGCAAAGACATGCATGGACATGCATGACATATAGATATCCATGCAAAGGAATGCATGGAGTGGAGATAGCCATGTGAAGACATGCACAGCCATACAAAGACATGAATGGTGTGGAGATAGCCATGTAAATATGTGCAAAGACACACACCAAATACCACGGTCTCATAAACCACTAACTGGTAAACCCAACAATTATTGAATCAACAACTCTATGACCAAGTCAAGATTAACCCAACGTGTATCCTAAAAATCTATCAATAAAAGAGTAGGCTTGACTTACTTGCAATCTAATCCAATACCTCATCACTAAAGAGGTTGAAAATGGGTCATGAACACATGGAGAATTGAAACCACTAAAGTCAACACAAACATGAATGTTATTTATACCC
>ML801023.1:6431-32874 GCA_009831015.1 Picea engelmannii
TGAAGAAAAATTAGAAATGTTGCAAATGTGAAGAAGCAATATTTGGTGTACCATCTATATGAATGAAGGGTACACCAAAGACTACTACAAATACCATGAGTCTAACAAAATAAAATCATAAATTAGAAGGGTCCATACCAAATACTATTGTGAAATATGCCAAAACATCACCAATTACACCATAAAGGACTGCCCAAACAACTTGAAGAACACAAATCCCAAATGGTGTTCCATTTGTGAAGAGACAACCCATAACACAACAAAATTCCAACACAATGGTCAAAATAAGCCAAATTATCACATTTTTTATAATACTCAGGATACAAAATAGAGCCAGAACCAAGGAGATAGAGGAGGTGGTTACAAAGGAGGATACCTCAATAGATATGGATGAGGGGGATGTGGTCAAGGAATATTCGAGAAAGTATATTCCTTTACCTATCTAATGTAAGACCATTTAATCATAGGTTATCTCGTGAAGAATAGAAATTATTTAATAAAAATTAATATAGGTGAGGTTGGCAATCATTCCCTTGAAAATTTTCAAGTAATCTTATAAAAAATAAGAAATGGGATAACTGTCAATCTCTCTCAAAGCATTCCTTAACATGAAATCCTCAACTCCAAGAACCTAAATGTCATCGCTTTATATGAAGAAGGACAAGAATAAAATGTACCAAAAGTACCCTATTCTACAGAAGGAAAAACAAATCATGAGAGAAGCAGTCAACTTCTTTGAAGATGAAGAAGAAGAAAAGAAACTAGACCATCCAGAAAGGTAGTACCAGAAAGGAATGAAGGATGCAGTCTTGTATGAATTCCTCAATTTATTAAAAGAAGAACAATCAGTGACCTAATTAATGAAACCATTGAACATCCTTAAAGAATGTAAAGAGGAACAAAGAACATGTAAAAATCTAAGGCAACTCACACAAGAAAAGATCTAACATGACTACAACCTGCAAGTCAATCTAGAAGTTGAAGGATTTATGATTCCCCAAGTGGTGGTTGAATTATGTTCACAAGTTAATATTCTTCCTAAGGAAACATGGATCGGGATGGGAAATCATGAACAAACAAGATCTAATAATTTCCTCAAACTTGCAGATCAATTATTTGTCCAACCCATAAGCATGTTAAGAAGTGCAAAAATCGTTATCATGGAGATACTGACATTGGTCAATTTTGAAGCAATTAATTTGGTCAAAGGTATCCTCAACTATTCAACATTGGTCAAATGGCCATGGGGAATGAAAATGAAAGAGACCATTTCACTTGAAAGGGACATAATCAAGCTCAAAGGAAATGGGAAGAAGATTATCATACCATTGGATCCTAGGGAGGGAAATTCATGGATGGAAATGTAGGATACCTAGGGAGGTATTATGGGGTATATATATCAACATTTTAAAATCTATTGTTTTCAAGGTTTTTCTACGAATGGCCACATGATTTTTCATATTTATATAGTAGCTAGAGCTGAATTTTCCCAAACAAATTACATATCTGAGTTCCTCTTTCAAAAATAGCTAATTTCAGAAGAAAAAAAAATCACCCAAATCAGATATTCGTATGTGAAGATATCGTTGACTCAAAATCAACCATTTTTTAGGGTCTTTGTGACAGTGGAGAGACAATAGAGCTCATTACTTTTCACAATGTGGTAAGATTTATACCATACCAGTGACATTGGATAGATAATTTTAAGATCTTTCTTTTGGTATCTTATATGTGGTATTTCTAATGGATATTAACAAGTGGTATCAGAGCACTTACCTTAGCCAAATAAGGGAAGAAATTTTTGGTTCATTTTGTATACTTTTTAAAAGGAATAAAGGGGGTAGAGCACTTCAGGATTAATTCTAAAACTTTCTCTCGAGAATATGCAACAAAATAATTGGATATTTGAATTCCTCTTGGAAAAATACACAATTTCAAAACAAACAAAAAACGGTCAAAACAGAGTCTGGGAAGTGAAGTTATCATCATTTTAAATCTGGCAATTTTTCAGGGTTTTTCCAAAAAAAAATCGTGTGATTTGCACCGTAAATTATTTTTTAAAAACCTTATTTTTGTTTTTGGGTTATGGACAGAAAGTTATTTTTTTTTGGCAAAGATGATGGTCCTAGTATTGAGTAATTCCTAAAGTCCCATAAGTTAGAATGGAAAGAGAAGTGGATATTTTATTTAGTATTTTATCTTAAAGAAGATGTTGGCACATGGTGGAAATCATTGGACCAGGTCAAGATGATGGGGATTTCTGATGAAGAATTTCAAAAGGTATTTTTGATAGGTGGTCTAATGTTGAAAAATAGGATACAAAAAGAACCAAGGGTTTTTGTTCATGTGGCAACTCTATATTATAGGTTCATGGATGTATTCATAAATAAAATATCATTGTTTCTATTAACCTTAGTTTCATGCATAATTTTATCAATGTTCAGTTGGTTAATAGATTGCAAGTTCCTGTAAATAATATTCAAAGAACATAGGTTGAGGGTAAAAATAATTCAGTCTTTAAAGATTTGAAGATTACCATGGATAAATATGTGTTGCATTCATATTTTTATGCTATGGATATGGATGATGTGGATTTTTTGGAGGATATCCTTGGATAGAATCATTGGGTACCATTAATATTAATGTGAAAAAGAATTTTTTAAAGTTGTGGAACAAGAAAAATAAAATCACAATGCAAGATGTGTCTCTTAGTAAGAAAGAGGGGCCCATGGAGGCCAGCAAAGAAGTTATTTCCAAATCTGAATTTGAATCATAGGAAAAGTCTACAAAAGGAGATGAAGCAAAGCCATAAGAAGTACACAATAAATAAGTTAAGGAGGTTATTGACTCAAAGGTACAATGTGTTGCAGATTTGACGAAAAAAGAATAGTTTCCTACAGTTGTTGTATATCGTCATCCACATCATATAGAGAAACAACAGTCATCAAGGCAAAGGCGTGAGCATCAACACACTTATACACCAACAGGGAAGTAGAAAGGAAACCAATCAAGAGGTGCATGGAGGACTACTAGCACTACAGGAATACATCAGGCTAGAGAAACAATCTCATGGTAATGTTGGCATGATGCAGAGCAAGATCAGGGTGGAAAGGAAACAGTTGGACATCATGTTCGACTTCCATTATGATGGATGGATGGTCGTACTTGGTACCAGTTGGCTACATTACTTAGCCGGTCATATTGTATGGTTTCTTCACATGTTTTGATGATGAAACATATAAAGGGGGATGGAATGTAGTATACCTAGGGAGGTAATATGGGGTAACTAGGGAGGTAACCAATGGGAATGTGGTTATGTATTATTAGTGGAGACCATTCAATGTAAGGTGGACTAGGTCCACTATATTATTAAATAAGGCCCACTATGGTAGTTAGATATAATAAATAGGATTCATAGAAGATTCCTTCTCTAGAATGTTCCTAGAAGATAGAGAATGTTATATAAAGAAGTGTAAGCAATGTATTGGAGCATAGTGAAGAATATTGTGAATGTATCAAGCATTTCTTGAGGAGTGTTATCTTTCCATAAGGATTAATATATGGTGTTAACCTACCTCAATGGTTTTGACTATTTCTTGTGTTCATTATTGGTGAATGTTTTAGTTTATTCTTGGTTATTTATGAAGTATATTTGTAGATCTATTCAGGTACTTATACCAAAAAATTGCAAAATGAACCAAAACTTTATTCCCTTATTTGGCCAAGGAAAGTGCTCTGATACCACTTGTTATGTACATGAATAGATCTAAATAAATATATAAATATGCTTCAGAAATAACCAAGAATAAACCAAATCATTCACCAATAATTAACAAAAGAATATAGACAAAACCCTTGAGGTAGGGTAACACCATATATTATTCCTTATGGAAGGAATCCACTCCCAATCCATACTTACTTGTTACAATAAACAATATTCTTCACCATGCTCCAATACATTTCTTACACTTCTTTATATAGAATTCTCTATCTTCCAGGAACATTCTGGAGAAGGAATCTTCTAGAAAGTCTATTTATTATATCTAACTACCATAGTGGGCCTTATTTAATAATATAGTGGACCTATTCCACCTTACATTGAATGGTCTCCACTAATAATACATAACCACATTCCCATTGGTTACCTCCATAGGTACCCCATATTACATCCCTAGGTATACTACATTCCATCCCCCTTCACATGTTTCATCCTCGAAACACATGAAGAAACCATACAATATGACCGGCTAAGCAATGTATCCAATTGGTACCAAGTACTACCATCCATCCATCCTAATGGAAGTTGGACATGATGTCCAATTGTTGCCTTGCCACCTTGATCTTGCTTCTCATCATGTCACGGTTTCCATGGGATTGTTTCTCTAGCCTAATGTCTTCATGCAGTGCTAGTATTCCTCCATGTACCTCTTGATTGGTTTCCTTTCTAGTTCCCTGCTAGTGCATAAGTGTGTTGATGCTCACACCCTTGCCTTGATAACTTGTGTTTCTCTATATGATGTGGATGGTGATATACAACAATTTTAGGAATCTGTTCTTTTTTTTTCAAATTTGTAACACATTGTGCCTTCAAGTCAATAATTGCATTAGCTTCTTTATTGTGTCCTTCCTATGGCTTTTCTTCATCTCCCTTGTAGACATTTCCTCTTATTCAAATTTGTATTCGACAATAAATTCTTTGTTGGCCTCCATGGGCCCCTCTTTCTTACTAAGAGACACGTCCTGCAATGTGATTTTTTTTTCTTGTACCACAACTTCAAAAAATTCTTTTGCACATTAACATTAATGGTACCCACTAATTCTATCCAAGGATATCCCAAAACAATATCCACATCATCCATATCCATAACATAAAATATGAATGCCACACATATTTATCCATGGTAATATTAAAATCTTTAAATACTGGAATATTTTTTCCCTCAACATGTGTGCTTTGAATATTCTTTGCAAGAACTTGCAATTTATTAACCAACTGAACATTGATAATATTATCCATGCAACTAGGGTTAATACAAACAATTATATTTTCTTTATGAATACATCCATGAACCTGTAATATAGAATTTCCACATGAACATAAAACCTTGGTGCTCTTTGTATCACATCGTTCAACATGAGACCACCTATCAAAAAATATATTTTCAAATTCTTCATCAGAAATCCCCATCATCTTGACCTGGTCCAATGATTTCCACCATGTGCCAACATCTTCTTTAAGATAAAAGACTAAATAAAATCTCCACTTCTCTTTTCATTCTGACTTGTGGGCCTTTAGGAATTCTTCAATACTAGGACCATCATCTTGTCCAAAAAAAAAAAAAATGTCTTGTTGTCCATAACCCAAAAAAGAAAACTAGGGTTTTAAAAAAATAATTTACAGTGCAAATTATGTGGCTTTTTCCAAAAAAAAAAACTGAAAATTTTCCAAATTTAAAATCATGATAATCTCACCTCCCGGAATCCATTTCGACCAATTTTGTTTTGAAATTGGGTATTTTTCCGAGAGGAATTCAAATATACAATTATTTTTCTGCAAATTGTGTGTAGAAAGTTTCATAACTGAGTCTAAAGTGTGTCACCCCCTTTCTTCCTTTTAAAAAATATGCAAAATGAACCAAAAATTTCTTCCCTTATTTGACCAAGGAAAGTTCTCTGGTACCACTTGTTAATTACTAGATATCTAAAATATAATCACCACAAGAGATACCAAAACAAATATTCAAGCTATACTTTATTATAATAGAAAACGTTTGAGGTAGGGCAACACGATACAATGGATCCTATTATGGAAGAGATCATCTCTTATTCACTTGAATCTTCGAGGGGGAAACCTCCTAATGAGATTCAAATCCAAATACAATACTTCTCTTGACTTCCCATTACATTGTTTGAACCCCTTTATATAGTGCTACCAACCACCTAAGAACATTCTAGAGGAGGAACCTTCTAGTAGGTCCTCTTACATTTATTATATGTAACTACCATAGTGGGCCTTATTTAATAATATATTCTACCTAGTCCACCTTACATTGAATGGCCTCAACTAATAATACATAAAAACATGCCCATTGGTTACCTCCCTAGGTACCCCATATTACCTCCCTAGGTATACTACAGGAACCTTGGGAAGAAGAGATTGATGTTAAAAAACTATGCTAGGTTATCCAAGGATATAGAGATAATTTCAAACCTAATATAAGAGGATAATTATTACATGGTTCACCCCTATTGGTTGAACAAAACTCAAATACATAACTCTATGAATGTAAACTTGTAAATTACAAGTCAAATCAAGAGAATGCTAGTCAATTGAAGAAATCCCTAAAAATAAGTTTTTCTCTTGCTTTTCTATCAGAGTAGTTCTTGAAATATATGAAAATCAAATCAAATAGAATATGATATTAATCCCCATAAAAATAAATATGACCTCAACTTTACCATTGTGATTCAAAGAGCAAGAGTCACCATCGGTCCACATCGATAAGGTGTCCAATATGGTCAGAGAGCAAAGACAACTATAGAGTTTAATGAAGTCATGCATAGTATTAGAAGTGATATGGTGGGACACACATGCACCATGCCTACAAATGTGGACCATTGAAACCACTTACTTTGTCGAATGATTCAATGGAAATAAATTTTCAACCATATATAATATACCTAAGTTTAAGTTGGGGTTCAAACCTCTCACCCACATTGAATATTGTGAGAAGGAATGGAGAATAATTGGATACAAATATAAACAATTATGGCCTCACATGCAGTTCCCTAACATATTGGATTACTTTCTTTATAAATGATACAAAATTGAAGAGGAACAAGGAGAAACATCACTTTGAAAATACTTAAGAAAATTTCATCAATGATTTTTCATTTACCCCATCATAATATAACCTAACAGAATCTAGCATACAAGGACTAAACCATAATACCACAGACTTATCAAACAAATCTAGTGTGCAATCAAAGGAAATATATTTTTGTTGAAAGAGAATGGTTGTCAATCACCATAAACGACTTGACTACAAGCCCATTGAAAGTGAGAGAAACATATTTCAACCACATGAAATGAAGTTATCACCTATATGTTGGATTACTGAGAGGGGGGGTGAATCAATAATAGAGCAATTTATTCCTTTTTAACCATAAAATGCAAGTGTTATATCAATGTAGCATTATCATCCAATAGTTGCAGAGTAAATAAACAATGAACAAATGAGCAATCATACACATACACAATACACCAATGTTTTTACGTGGAAACCCAAGTGGGAGAAAACCACATAATGTTTTTTCTTATATGTCTTTAAGAATTACATTCATTGGAAGCACCAACTTCCTTATTTTTCCAGCTGCAATTAGAAGGAGGCTCCAACCCCCTAGTTTCTCAGGCTATAACCTTAGGGAATATCCAACTCCCAAATTCTCTAGCTACAACCAGAAGGAGGATACAACCCCCTATGTTCTTCGGCTACAACCAGAAGGTGGATACAACCACCTATCCTTGCCCTGTCCAAACGCCTTGAAATAAAAGTATAATGATGGAACCATTGTCACACTATCATTGTGAGATATATTGTTGTAAACCTGTACCAATCAACCTATAATCAATCCGTACCATAAAAAAGTGCATCAACCATTCACCAGCATGTACCTCAACCTATATCATAAACGAGTGCATCAACCATGCACCAAATATGTACCAATCATGCATCAAATACACATAAACTATGACTCGTCAAGATGTACCAACATCATCAACTATACACCTCATGTATGTGCCAACTCATCAACTACTTGTCTCAACCATGTACCCAACATGTACCTCAACCATATACCAAATACACATACCAATATAACCATCAAAATTTCTCTAGCAATACATAACACTATCCATAACCAAATATCGTAAACCATTACATCAAACCATGTGCCACAACCTCATTATTATACAACCTCTATTTGTAACATACCTCAACCAAAATTCCTCATCAATTTCATCATCCAAATCTGATTTGTAACTCTATAACAAAGTTGGTGTAGATGATCACATACCTGCAAACCTTCCTTAACAAGAGACTGGCATTTTCATCAAATTTTACTTTAGTCTCACATGACTAGTTTTGGATTAGTCAACAACCCTAACTTGCAATAATCATAACTATGTACATGTAATGAATAAAGATTTGAAAATAGTACACAATGTTCTTCAGTGTCTTTTATGCAATTCCTCCATGTTTCACTACTTCGAACCTCTCAAAAAAGGAGTTACAGCAAAAATGGCATACCTTGTTGAATTTTGGCTTATTCTAAATAAAAAAATTGTAGAGCATGCCCCGCACGGAATATTTGTTGTATGGATATGAAAATGGTACACAGAATACTACAGAATGTACTCTAACCAATACATTTTTTCTTGTTGAATTTGGATCCATTATGAAGAAGTTGTGACATTTTTACATGAAACACTTGTTTTAGACTAGTTTCAGGACTAGCCACAAACCCTATTTTCCACAGAGTGTAACTCCAAAAATACAACGACCCACAAGCTGAAAATTTTATCACATCTATTTGGATATGTTTCTTCAACAGCCTTCAAATTTAGTGGTCTGAATCATTCTATAAGAAAATGTATTGCTAAAATGGTGAGATGACCTGTAAATAACATACCTTAGAAAGCATCATCAAAAGAATCTATCCTCCCTTGAATTTCAACCTTCTTTACTTCACCTTCCCTTTGAAATTCACCTTAGATATCCTTTGGTTACCTCATTCACTTGTAGATATTCAATATGTTCAAGTGTGATTAAAATGAGAGACCCTTGCTTCTTATTTATACTTTTATGTAGCTTCCTCAAGGGGTTACCTTCTAACCATCTTAAACCGCTTTCCTTATTTTAGGAATAACCCGCTTCTAACCACTTGTCCACTTAATAATTTATCCATTAACTTTATTATTTAAATAATTTCTTTTTTATCCACTTTGACTTATAGTACACTCATCACTTCACTTTATTATTTACCTACTAAAATCTCTTAAACCACTTTCTTTATTTTAGGGCTAACCCACTTCTAACAACTTGTCCACTTAGTAATTTCTCCATTAAATTTATTATTTAAATAATTTTGTATCCACTTTGACTTATAGTACACTCATCACTTCACTTTATTATTTAAATAATTTCTTCTTTGCAAACACTTTTACTACTTTGAACTTTGGGGGCTTCTAGATGACTCATGAGGGTTCTCCAACTTCACATGGCCATAACTCTCTAACCGTGAGGAGTTATCTGACGTTCCACATACCATCGAAAATGGAATGACACGTAATATCCATCTAGAATAGTCTTACCTGCAAATATATCAAAACTCATACCATTATCCATCAAACAAACTTGGGTCCATTTTCCAAACCTTTGTGCTACCAGAATTTTCTATTGGACTTTCTTCAAGGGTTGACATCAATGAAAACCAACCCAAATAATCAACAATATCCCCCTTTGGCATTGATGGCAACACTCTGATGCAATACTAAAGTCATATCACTCATGCTCCCCCTGTGACCATTTCTCCCCCTTGAACCATGCCTCTATGCTCTTTATCCAAGCATTTACCTTTGCATCTAATAAATCTATCCCTCTTTGTCATCAATGGCAAAGGTATCTTTCCATCCGGGGCTACTCCCCCTGACTGAACTCTTCCTGAAACTGATCTCCCTATCTAAATTGTTCTCTTTATGGTGCTTCCTCGTGTAGATCGAAGACATATAATATAAGCATTCAAAAGCTTTCATTTTGGAGTAGAAATTACTCCGAGTCTCTAGAAAATATACTCAAAGGCTTCTCTTGGAAGCGGTTTTGTAAAGATGTCTGCCACTTGTTCTTTTGTGCCCACATATTCAACTTTAATGTTCTTCTCTGCAACTTGTTCCTATAGAAAGTGATACTTGATTGGAATGTGCTTTGTCTTGGAGTGCATCACCGGGTTCTTTGAGATACTGATGGTGATTGTATTATCACAATAGATTGGAATGGGATCATCATATTCAACCTATATATCTTTTAGAGTTTGTTTCATCCATAGAACCTGTGTACAACATGTTGGTGCTGCAATATACTCTACCTCGGCTATAGATAAGGATATTGATGATTGTTTCTTTCTTAGCCATGATATTAAACACTCACCCAAGTATAATGTTGCTCCACTAGTGCTTCGTCTGTCATCAATGCAACCTTCCCAATCTGCCTATGTGTAGGCAATAAGTGATAGATCCTTTCCTTTTGGATACCATAATCCAAACTCTTTTATTCCTTTGAGATATCTGAAAATCATATTCACTGCTAATATATGTGATTCCTGTAACTGGTATGCAATCTTCCATTCTTAACCTCTTTAGAATTTCTCTGATATACTTAGTTTGAGAAATAAAAAATCCTTGGTTTCTTTGACGTATATGAAGACCCAGAAAGAAGGATAGTTCTTCGAGTAATGACATTTCAAATTTATTCTGCATATCCTTTGCAAATTTATGGCTTAACTTGTCATCATTACTTCCAAAAATAATATCATTAGCATAAACTTCAATTAATAAAATACTATCTTGAGTTACCTTGATGTAGAGGTTGTTGTCTGCACTTCCTTTTCCGAACCCTGCCTGTTGTAGATATTTATCAAGTCTAGAGTACCATGCTCTAGGAGCCTGTTTTAGACCATACAAGGCCTTCTTCAATTTGCACACGAAATCTACGTTCTCTGACAACTGAAATCCTTATGGTTGTTTGATGTAGACTTTTTCTTAAAGTTCCCCATTCAGAAAATATGATTTCACATCCATCTGATACACTTTAATATTCTCGGGGCATGCATAAGCTAAAAGCAATCGGATTGCTTCCATTCTGGAAATTGGGGAAAATGTCTGTTCAAATTCGATTCCCTCAACCTGTGCGTATCCTTTACATACCAATCTACCTTTGTTCCTTGTAACATGTCCATCTTCATTCAATTTATTTCTGAAAAACCACTTTGTGCCAATCACATTCTTATTCTTTGGTCTTGGAACCAATTCCCAATTGTCATTCTTCTCTATTTGATCTAGCATTTGCTTCCAAATACGCTGAAGTGATTCACATTTGATGGTCTTCCTTTCCATAGCTCGTAGGGAGTTTTTTCATTGTTGTTTCTGAGCATTACTCTGTTTTGAATGTGAACTGTTGTACGCACTGCATGTGTCCAAAAAAAATATTTGTCAATTTGGAATCCATTATCATTGTTCGAGCCATTTCTTGTGTAATTAACATCTATAATGTTCATTTGTCTCTGAACCACTCTCTAAACCAATCTATGAATCCATACTCTCGTCCACTGTCATATATATGTCCAAACCTGCTAAGTGTTCTTACAAATCCATCTATTTCCATATTGTCCAAGACTCTACTGCACAATTGTCCATAATGTTGACCCATTTATCACTATACCATCATGAAGTCTTCACTACTATAATTGATTGTACTTCTGCTAACTGACTGCTCTGGATATGTCTTCTCAAACTCTACAAGATTCTCGAAGGATGGTTCTTTGGTTTGTCACAGTTATCACATAGACTTGCCTTGTCTAATATCCATATTACATGGGAGTCTCTAAGATGGATGGCTAAGAACAATTCCTTCTCTGATGTGTACTCATCATCATATTCATTGGTAGATTCATCATCTCTCTGAGATCTAACTTCTTTCTTTCTGTCTGTGGATTCATCTTTCACTACAATGCCTGAAAGTACAATCTCTTGAACCTATTCCTTATTTACCTATCCTTCTTTTCTTTCAGTTACTTTCCAAACCTCTATCTATCTGACATCTTTCTTATTCTCTGTAGAATTTTTTTCATCTCATTTTAATGTCAATCTTGTGATCTCTGGGACCTAGTCTTTGTTCACATGTTCTTCGTGTTTTCTTATCCATACTTTCTTATATCTGATATCAGTGTTCTCTTTCATGGAAGTATTGATCATGCTTCTACAATCACTAGCTATGTGTCCATAGTTATGGCATTTGTAACATTCAATGTTACGTGGGGCCACATAGGTACTTCTTGCTTGAACATTTATTTTATAATCCCTGAAATCTACAACCTTATGTCCAAAATTAGTACAATAAAAACAATGACCATAAAATAAATTTGCATAGTTGAGAGTAAATGATCTTCTTTGTGGTGTAGTCCTTTTGAAATTTTACCTTGACTGATCATGATCATGATTGAATCTTCTTTGTGGCTTGAACATAGATGGTCTTCTTGAAGATGTATCTTCAATAGTTTTCTTAGATTTTGGTTGACCATGATTCCTTCCTTTGAGCAATTATGCATAACTCTTTCTATTTTCTTCATTCTTCTTTTCTAGCAACCTAGAGTGCTTCTCTTCAATCTCCATAATCGATGTGGATGTTTTTGTCTCTTCAACGTTCTTGTTGAGCTTGACGATTTTACTTCTCAATGTGACAACTTCTTCTTCAAGCTTCTCAACCTCTTCTTATTTCTTCGTTATCTGAGACTTCATGACTTCTTCTGTTCTTTTCGCTTCTTCAAGATGAATTTTTAATGTGATTATTTCTTCTTCAAGTCCTTTATCTTATTGACCAAACTCTGCCTCAAGTTGGTTTAGATAGTTAGTTCTTTCCTTAAGATTATCTGTCAATATCTTCTCTCTCATTTCTGCTTCTTCCTTCTGTGATGCTATGTTGGCTTCCAAATACTACTTTTGATATTCAAGATTTTCTTCGATCTTTCTGGCTTCTTCCAGCTGAGTTCTTAAGTTATTGATGACCTAATGACACTTTCCTTTTGTTTCATCAATTGTTTCTTGAGTGACTTGTTTTCTTCTCTTAGTTCATCTAAAGCACTAATCAATTCTGCTTCATAATTTTCTTCCTTTTCAATTAGTTTTTTTGTCTCATTTCCTTCATGGAATTCTATTTCAAGATGTTTGTGTTTTTCATAATTAAAGAAAAACAACATACCTCTGGTGATTATGTACTCTTCATCTTCTGAATCTATTTGACATGGTGAACATAATTCTTCTTGATCTGTATCTGCATCTTCTTTGGCATTTTGAATCTGCAATGGGTGACGAATATATGTCATGTAACTTATCCCAAAGTTCTTTGGCCGATGAACATTTACAAACCTCTTCTCTTGCCGGATTAGGTAATCCTTCCTAGATGAAATCCATTGCTATTTTATTATTCTTCTTCAATTCCTTCTTGGTTGTAGTCATTTTCCCTTTTTGAACTATCATATCCTGTAACGACTGATACAAAAATATAATGTCCCTGTGCCTGTAAAAATACTTTCGTCCTTTTGCTCCACATCTCATACTTTAAACTATTCTGACCATTAAATAGTCGTACTCCATTCTCAAAATAATCCATGATCTGCTTCCAGTGGTTAAATTGTTTCCTGAAGGAACCGGATTTGATACCAATTGTTGGATTACTGAGAGGGGGGGTGAATCAGTAATAGATAAATTTAATCACTTTTCACTATAAAATGCAAGTGTTATATCAATGTAGCATTATCATCCAATAGTTGTAGAGTAAATAAACAATGCACAAATGAGCAATCATACACATACATAGTACACCAATATTTTTACGTGGAAACCCAAGCGGGAGAAAACCACAGAATGCTCTTTCTTATATGTCTTTAAGAATTACATTCATTGGAAGCACCAACTTCGTTTTTTTTCCAGCTACAACTAGAAGGAGACTCCAACCCCCTAGTTTCTAAGGCTACAACCTAAGGGAAGCTCCAACTCCCAAATTCTCTGGCTACAACCAAAAGGAGGATACAACCCCCTTTCTTCTCCGGATACAACCGGAAGGTGGATACAACCACCTATCCTTGCCTCGTCCAACCGCCCTGAAATCAAATTAGAATGATGGAACCACTGTCACATTATCATTGTGAAATATACTGTTGTAAACTGTACCAATCAACCTGTAATCAACCTATACCATAAACAAGTGCATCAACCATGCACCAAACTGTACCAAACAACTTGTAATCATCTTGTACCATAAACAAGTGCATCAACCATGCACCAACCTGTACCTCAACCTATACCATCAACGAGTGCATCAACCATGCACCAAATATGTATCAATCATGCATCAAATATAGATAAACTATGACTCATCAAGATGTACCAACATCATCAACTATTCACCTCATGTATGTGTCAACTCATCAACTACTTGTCTCAACCATGTACCCAACATGTACCTCAACCATATACCAAATACATATACTAATATAACCATCAAAATTTCTCTAGAAATACATCACACTATCCATAACCAAATACCATAAACCATTACATCAAACCATTTTCCACAACCTCATTGTTATACAACCTCTATCTGTAACATACCTCAACCAAAATCCCTCATCAATTTCATCATCCAAATGTGATTTGTAACTCTGGAACAAACTTGGTGTATATGATCACATACCTTCAAACCTTCCTTAACAAGATACTTGCATTTTCATACTTTAGTCTCACATGACTAGTTTTGGATTAGTCAACAACCCTAACTTGCAATAATCATAACTATGTACGTACCTGTAATGAATAAAGATATGAAAATAGTACACAATGTTCTTCAATGTCTTTTATGCAATTCCTCAAGGTTTCACTACTTGGAACCTCTTAGAAAGGAGTTATAGAAAAAAAAGCATACCTTGTTGAATTTTGTCTTATTCTAGAGAGCGAACTTGTAGAGCATGCCCCGCACATAATATTTGTTGTGTGGATATGAAAATGGTACAAATAATAATAGAGACTGTACTCTAGCCAATACCTTTTTTCTTATTGAATTTGTATCTATTATGAAGAAGTTATGACGTTTTTACCTGAAACACCTGTTTTAGACTAGTTTAAGGACTAGCCACAAACCCTATTTTCCACGGAGTGTAACTCCAAAAATACAATGACCCACAAGCTGAAATGTTTATCACAGCTACTTGGATATGTTTCCTCAATGGCCTCCAAATTTCATGGTCTGAATCATTCTAGAAGAAACGTTATTTCTAAAATGGTGAGATGACCTGTAAATAACATACCTTAGAAAGCATCATCAAAAGAATTTATCCTCCCTTGAATTTCATCCTTCTTTACTTCACCTTCCCTCTGAAATTCACCTTAGATATCATTTGGTTACCTCATTCACTTGTATATATTCAATATGCTCAAGTGGGATTAAAATGAGAGACCCTTGCTTCTTATTTATACTTTTATGTAGCTTCCTCAAGGGGTTACCTTATAACCATCTTAAACCACTTTCCTTATTTTAGGGATAACCCACTTCTAACCACTTGTCCACTTAGTAATTTCTCCATTAAATTTATTATTTAAATAATTTCTTTTTTATCCACTTTGACTTATAGTACACTCATTACTTCACTTTATTATTTACCTTCTAAAATCTCTTAAACAATTTTCCTTATTTTAGGGCTAACCCACTTCTAACCACTTGTTCACTTAGTAATTTATCCATTAACTTTGTTATTTAAATAATTCATTTTGTATCCACTTTGAATTATAGTACACTAATCATTTCACTTTATTATTTAAATAACTTCTTCTTTGCAAATACTTTGACTACTTTGACCTTTGGGGGCTTCTAGATGACTCATGAGGGTTCTCCAACTTCACATGGACATAACTCTCTAACCGTGAGGAGTTATGTGATGTTCCACATACCACCAAAAATGGAATGACATGTACTATCCATCTAGAATAGTCTTACCTATAGGTATATCAAAACTCATACCATTATCCATCGAACAAACTTGGGTCCATTACCCAAACCTTTGTGCTATCGAAATTCGCTACCAGACTTTCTTCAAGGGTTGACATCAATGAAAACCAACCCAAATAATCAACACTATAGTGCATGAAGTGTTCCAATGTAATGATAATCACATGCGTGAACAATAAAAAAATTCAGATCTAAATTCTATAAATACAACTAGCATGAATAAGGAACTTCACATAGAAACAACAAGCCAAAGGTGCACAGATAGGGAATGTAATATTTGTCAAGTTTCCCAAATCCCTTCCTTCATTGAATGAGAGAAGTTCTAAAGGGTCTCTATCCCACCAAAGAATCAATCCATTACCATATTCCATATGGAAGAGTTATTCCCCTCCTCGGGAAGGATGAATCCTACATAATGGGGGCACTAGACCAACAAAATTTTAAACAAGCAGCATGTGTCAGGGTTAAAAACCCATTGGGATCAATAAGTAATAAGTGTCAGTGAAAGCACTGGATTAATTTTCCAACATTTCTTAGTTCCATTAGAAAATGGAGGGATGGAACCCCTCCTTTTAGAAATATAATAAATTAAAATTCAATTGATAGGGTTGAATTCAATCAAAGGTGACTCCAATCGTGCACCACACATTGTGGTGCAAAATAAATCAGATGACAAAGTCATGGCTTCATACCCACATTAGTCATGGGGCATATGTGAAAAGAGTGGAGATAAGGTAGCACTCACAACTGACAGTCAGAATAATTGTCATTTGTATCAGTGACGTGGAGGTATTCAGTTGTTTGTGGTTTACCTTGCTAACTCAAGTAGTGATGAACTTCCCCTAGCATTGAGAAATAACCTAGGTCATGTGACTTATTCCTTAGGATGTCATATAAACAAACTCGTAGCATGCACCACCAAGAACCCTATGTTATATACAATCTTTTCAACCAAGCGCATTGATTAATCATCCATAACCACCACCAAAATATGTTCTAGAATGCCAAAAAAATGTAGTTCGAACAACACCAGTGCCAATAGAAAATGGTTCAACAATACATTCTTGAGAACATGTCTTGTAAATTTCGGCATTTTCACATTTTTGTAATTTTGTCTAATTCCAAACTCCCCCTTATTTGGGACAAATAAATATTTGAGGGTGGGGGAGATGTTGGAGGGACTAGTCGACTAGGCCAGGTAGTCAACCAATGTAATATGTCAATGGAAAGTAGAGAGAAGTTGATTGAGTAATCGAGTTAGTCGATCGACCAAGGTAGTTAGAGAATTTGTAACTACCTACCACCAAAATCAATGTATAAATAGATGTTATCATGGATGTAACAAGAGAGAAATTGGTGTTTGATTTGTTATAATAAAAGACTACCTATTGTTAGCTCCACCACTACTTTTCTCCTCCATCTTCTTCAATCTATGCTTGCTTATATATTATTATAGATTGCATGTATATTATGTTGTGCATGTGTACTATTGGTAACTTATTTGTGTAATCCCTTAGATTACAACAATGTAAATGTGAATGGGAGGTCTAATGTGATCAACTAAAGATTGACACTTTAATCAGGGNTATTCTTTTTTGTGTGTGGTTGAAAGTATAGATCTACTTATCCCTTCATACCTTCTATAGATCCTCCTCATCCTCTTCCATGTAGGATTTCTAGATCACCTCACCAACACAATCCTTTCAAAAAATATATAGTGTCTACCAGGATCTCCAAGATCTCATCATCAATACAGAATGTATGTGATTCTGAGTCCCACATTTGAATAATGAACTACAGGATCCTCAAGTGACTTTTCATTTTTTCACATTTGAAGAATTTGAGGAGCTTGCAATCATGTAAATACCCTATCACCATAGGATCCCTCATAGCATCAATATACTCTACCTCATGATTGTTTTCTCACCAACCTATCAAGTACATTGTACCTTCACAATTAGAAAAAACAAAACAAAGTCAGTTCCTTAATATATTTTTTTCAAAAAGTATTTATTTTCACTTATGTGTACTTGATCCGGAATTGGATCCAGGAACCAAAATGGGTCCAGGAAGGCCTAAAAATAAAAGTGCTCAGAATAGCTTAAAAATGGACATGTGGGTAGGCCTCATCGATATGAACCCAACGCAACTTGAACGGGCTCAAACGGACACCGTATGCAAAATATATCGCGGTTTGTCTGTTTCGTCAAACATGAAAAAAAAAATGATGATTGTACAGTCCATACAGTGTTGATGTGGCAGCTGACTGTATAGACCATACGATCATACAGGTGATGTGGAAGGGTGTGTTGGCATGTTGAAATGGATAGGTTCTAACATGGGCAGGTGAAAATGTGGACAAGTCATAATGTGACATGTGGCACGGGTTGACGTGGTAGGTACAGTTGGCACACTGATAGGGAAGACATGTGACAGACGTGGACGAACCCAAGCTTGACATGTGGTATATTATTGGAAAATATCATGGTTCCACGTGGCCCATTCCAAAGTTGCCACATGGCACCCATCCATTGGTTATTTTTTTATGGAGCGCACCGGATTCGAACCCGCGACCTCTAAGTGTGGGGTAAATGACTTAGCAAGGTCGGGCTACCAGCCCGCCCTCACATTAGATCTTAACCTTATACTTTGCAATGGCTATTTGAGTTTGAATGGTCGTATATTGGCACAGATATATGTCCATCCCCCGATGCATTTTCATACGTCCATACCATATTTCCTTGTCGTATGTGTTGGGCGCGATCTATTGGAAGCCCTGACGTAACCACCACATGACAATGACACATGACCCAGTCCTATATCGTTAGGCACAGAGGTGTAGGGTTGGCGCCTAGTCGGTCGAGATAGCCCATTGACTAGGGTTCTTGAGCAAGAGCTGGGAACCAAGGGCCAAACCATAGTTAAGGCGCATGGAGTTGTAAGTCGTCGCCACATGGGCCATAACCATAAGACCAGTGCCAAAAATCAAGGGGGCAGCGCATAACTTCTAGTGCTTGGAAACATGGAGCGTGTCCATATGACTAGGAGCTCATAAATTTAGGGGTTGCACCTGCATTTGGCCCAATTTTGGGTTTTTGACTATATAATAAAGATTTTTATGATTTTTTCAGCAGTTTTGATGGATTTTGACCCTTTTTGGAGGATCTTGGGCCCTTTTTGAGGCCAGATCTTGGGGGGAAGTTGGGAGTTTGTTACCAACTTCAATCCTATATAAACCAGAGCTTATTGAATCCATAGGGAGGTTCAGAATAGGAAAATGTTGAAGAATTGTTGAGCCAAAGCCATTTTTATGCAGGGAAGCCATTAAGTAGAGCACCTTTGCGGGCAATTTATGGGAGCTATGTTCATTCGTTTTCAATGCCGTCAGTTTTGTTGGGTTCTTGAGAACACAACCAGATTAGTTTGTAATTTGTTTGGCACTGTTATGATGTACTTTTAAAGCTTTGAACAGAAATAAGAAATCCTCAACCACTGAGACAAAGGCCCGGAGACATAGGTGAGATTGTCGAACTCAGTTATCACTTTGGTGTTTATGGTTTGTTATTTCTTCATGCTTATTTCCAGATATGTATATTTATTTATGGATTCCATGTTTCCTCATTAATTCTTCCTCTTTCATCATTTTTCCTAAATGGTTAATTAACACATGTTTTAAAACTCAACCATTGTCGTTAAAAGATCTTTTTGGATCAAGTGGTATCAGAGCTAGTTGACGGTTGGCTTTTGAGTTTGCATGATTACCAGGGAAAGGCAGAATCATGGTGAAGGAGAGATTGTTGAAGAGAATCATGAGATTATATTGAGAAAGAGAACTTCTCAAAGTGAGAAGATGGCATCGGAAGAGGGACTTTCTCATGATGAGAAAGAGTTTCGAAAAACTTTCTTCGCCATGTCGGAGATGATGAAGGTCCTATATGAGGATTACTTGGAACGGAAGAGACTGGTTCTAAATGAATCTTCAAAAGTAAAAAGTGAAGAAGGAGAGATCCTCCTCAAATTCCTCCTTCACCTCCTTCTTCTCCATCAACTTCTTCTTCTTCAAGTTCAAGTTCTAAATCCACTGCAAGAAAACATGTCCATAAACATAAACAAGAAATGCCTTTACTTAAACTTGATGTGAAATTTGAATTACCTATGTATGATGGTGAAGTCAATGCAGAGAGGCTTGATAATTGGGTCAAACATATGTAGGTTTATTGCAATGTGCAACAAATAAAATATGAGGCCACTCAAATCAAGTTGGCATTACTTTGTCTTACAGGCACATCACTCATCCGGTGGCAAAGCAAGTTACAAAATGGAACGCAACAAGTGGGTAATGTATTTCCATCATGGAAATTTTTTATTTATGCACTTAGAAATCAATTTTATCCTTTGGGTTATAAAGAGAAATCTTTAATTGAATGGAAAAGTCTTAAACTAAGAAAAGGACAAACAATGCAAGAATACACAGATGGATTTCGTAAAATGGAATTGATGTTAGATATTCCTTTACATACCCAAGAAACTCTTATGAAGTATATAGGAGGTTTACCTGCACATATTCAAAACACTATATTTATGTTTAGACCTACTAATATTGATGAGTTTTTTGTTCAAGCAACATACATTGAGGTAGGGAAAACAAGATTTGGTGTATCAGGGGAATTGTCTTCGAGGAAAGAGGACAAAAGGAAATGGAATGGCAAGAAGGAAAATTCAGTGGCGAGAAAGGAAGAGAAGCCCTCTTGCAAGCATTACAAGAAAGAAGGGCATGATGAGGACCATTGTTTTCAATTGCATCCTGAGAAAAGACCGAAGTGATTCAAAGAAAGGAAAGGGAGGCAAATAGTTGCAACAGCAACACGACCAACAAACTTGGGATCGGATTCAGGTGATGAATCTAAAGTCTCATTGGTTGGTTTGACAGGTAAAATTGGTGATGGATTTTATTCTATAAGTAAATTATTTCATATAAGGGTCATAATGAGGCATACTAAGTGTTGTAGGAAAATCTCCCTGCGGACAGGTAGATCACCTCTAGAGCTTGACCTTAACCCTAGACAGAAAAATTCTTAACGTGGACACTGACTTCCTTTCAAATCTATCTAAACTAATACATGAGAAGGAAGGATAACAGAAGTACCTTTTTATCGACGTTTGTCCCTGCACGCTCTGAGTTGCGCTCCAATCCTTTGCTCCTCGCTGAGTTCTGTGGAAAAAACAAGATATGACCACTTCCTACTCTATTGACATTAGCTTGAAAACAGTTCTATCAATAAATGATAATTTCATGTAACATCAGACACAAACTAGAAAGAAACAGGCCAAGTGTGTCATATTAATGAGAATAACGATAGCAGTACTTACAATCGTAGATACGAATGTGACAGCTTCATCAAGTCCCCTTCGTCTAAACCTTGCCTGAAAGATCCACAACCTGGATAACAGCAGCTTCACTGATCACTCTCTTTTGGCTGACTGTAAGTTTCCTCCAAGATCATAAGTTTCATATGTCCAATTCTTCCCTTCCCCCCTTTCCACCATCATAGAGCATGTTTATATAGGTTAAGAGGGGCTTAACCTCTTGAGTTATCTTTAGAACAAGTTGGGAACCTCCTCCTTAGATCATGGATCTCTTGATGAAACCAAGAATTTGAGCACAACTACCTCCTAATCTCGAAAGATCCCCCCCTTATTCTCCTCAATGGACCAACAACTGACCCAGATTAGGGAGCGCTCCCTCAGAAGGGGCATCAGAGAATTGTAGTGCTCCTTGGTAAGCCTTGGGGAAGCACCAACACTCTCAAGATGAGAAGCGCTCCTCCAAAAGTGGTTGGGGAGCGTTATAACGCTCCCTGAAGCATTATAGAGGAGCTCCAGCGCTTCTGGAGCTGAAGTAGGGGAGCATTCCCCCTCCAAACCTTTGTTCCAGGGTTTCTTTCAGGTGTCAAGAGTTATTTTACTCCAGTAAACCAGTTCTCCTCCTTCAAATCAGTCATGTGAGATGTTATAAGTGCCTCCTTACTGTCGTTATCATGGCATTATGTCTAAACATCGTTTGCGACACTAGTGACCAACTTGCGACACTTGCGAAAGTTGTAGAGAAGATGCGACACTTACGATGATTGAGAGGGACAATGCGACACTTATCCAGCTGAGCAATTTTGACGTGTAACAGAATGCCCCCCAAAGTATGAAGTCAGAAGATGCGAACTGATGACTGAAATACTTTGTAGATGTTCAAGCAAGGGTATAGACTCGGGGAATCTAACGGAAGCTACACACAAACATCCAACAAACATCATGACATATTTCAAGACCCAAGGCAGGCATACCTATGCTTGGGTGATCAAGATCTGAGATATGGCCACCATAATATACACTGCGGATCCATAATTGTATTAATAAAAGGGTATAGCCACCGAAGATACAATGTGGATCTATACTTTGATGACTCAGACTGATCGTAGCCACGAAGAATACACAGTGGATCTACGAGATGACAAGACATAGCCACGACCAATACAAAGTGGATCTATGTAACAATGTATGTGTTCTTTGTCCAAAAACTCCTTGCAACCTGGGCGAAACATATATCAAAGTGAATTACTCAACCCAGGGTCTTCTTACCAATCCCCGTGTGATACGATTCTAACCATGTGAATAGATGTCTTGGTGTCGAACATGGCAGAAACCACTTGATTACCGTTCAATGAGGTAAACCGTTAAGAAGTGCGAGGGAGATCACCATTAATGTCAATGATTCCCAAGGTACCTTAGTACATTCCATCGAACGTGAATAGATGAGTTGAGGTTGAACATTCGTGGAATCATTCGATCAGAGGTCAATGGTGTAAACCCATTGTTGAACGTGAGGAGGCCTGCCATTGAGGCATGCAGGTCCCAAAGTACTAATTAGTTTCTAAGTATAATTCCTGGATAATGTGTTGAAGTCGACAGGAATAGACTCGTCGAGGGAGGGCCTTGATGTATCCCCCATCAACGACGCAAAACATATATAAAGATGTAATTGGTAGATCAAAAGAACATGGACTGACACGGGTTTTGAGACAAGATATTTGGGATGGTTGACTCTTGAGGCGGATACTTCCCTTGAACACTGAGGCACAACTACAAAACGTGACGTGGACCAATAATTATGCAATGGATGTGATGACTTGCGTCAGGTGACCCAGAGGAGTGAAAGGAACTCAAAGGATTGGCTCAGTGCAGAGGTTCAGCGGATTATGATATATGCAAAGTGACAAAGTGTCGTGTTCAAGGGCGACTCTAAGAAATGCTAGATGATGTTCTTAAGAGACTGCTTGGCTTGTTCCTTTCAATTTTTCCCCCATCCAGATAGATGAGTACCTATTTTTTATTTAATGAGCTAGAGGAGGATAACACATGCTCGATATAACTCACCTTCGGTAAGTTCCTCTTCCCTTTTTAACGAACCGGAAGGAGTAAGGGTTCGGTCCTATATGGGTCTGTCGATGTATGTTTTTAACGAGTCCAAGGACAGAAAACTCAAAGGTTTTTCGGGATTATAGAGTTTGGAAAAAAACTTAAAAGAGAACTCTCTCAGTTCCTTTTTCGTACAGTAGTCCAACGAGACCGAAAGAGGGTTAAACTATCGCTCGAAAGACGCTCTTTCTGACCTTTTAACGAGTGTGAAAGAAAGCAAGATCACTCGACAAACTTTTCATATTTAGAGAGTCTGAAAAGGGTTTAAAGGAGACTCCAAGGGGGTTCCTTTTTCGTGTGATTGTATCCGTATGGGTCTGAAAAAGAGATAAAAGTTTACCCGGTTACGTTCTCATATTGTTGATCTCAAGAACTAACTAAGACTATGCTCATAAATACGACAAGGTGAATGATTCATAAGAACTTCCAAGAAACCTGCGATGCCAGAAACTACAAACCAGAGTTTAGTGAAGCCATTTACACCATTAGAGAAACCCAAAAAACAACCATACCTTATAAAAAATGAAATTCTATAAATAACAATTGATTTGGAAACTTATTTACCATTTCATTTGCAAGGATTTGTGGAGTGCTGGAGAATCTCAATTGGAGCAAATCTTGTTTTTCTCGCTGTCAGAGCTACGATTGATCATTTCGCACACCGTTCGAGCCAGGTAGGTGTTCATCCTTTACTCTTTCAATTACATGTCTTCAAATTGGGTTTCAATGCATCATTTATTTAAAACACAAATCCCTAGGTCGCCCCTCTTTGAACCAAATTGGCCTCTTTTTAGAAATTAATAAAATGAGGTAATTCTTTTACAAAAATGTGTTAGAGAAGGGTTGTTAGGATGTCTACACCCTTACAATCAATTGTACTGATCATTTTAGCAAAAGAAACTCATGAAAATTCCCCTTAATGGCCCACGCACCCCTTCAAGTCGTTTTGCATTTTTAACATGTTTTAATTATTATGTGGCAAATATTAAAGGGCATGGTGTTCAAAAAGAGTGATTGGTTACTTTTAGATGACATGGGCATTTGATTTTATGTTTTAAAATTCTTTTTGAAAATCGCCGAAATTACAAAAACGTGAGGAATGATGAAAATATTGATTTTTTGTTTTGTAGGAAACTTCGGCAAACATGATTGAATGGAAAGAGAGGGAACACGAGATGGATGATTTAGCCGCTCTACGGAGTCCTCGTACGCGGGCCGCTTTGCGAGCCTGTGGCTTGCTCAAGTTTTTCAAATTGCAAAAAATGAAAAGAGAGATTCTACTTCTTAAGCACATGATTGGCCTTTGGGACGTTGTGGAATAGGGATTCCGTATTGGTACACAACTCCTAACCATTGAGTTGGAAGATGTGTACTTTTTGACTGGCCTCTCGAAAAGAGGGGCCCTCATAGCTTTCACTGGGAAGAGGGCATTACCTGAGCAGGTGGGCGTGTATCTGGCATGCCACTACATTCCAGGAGCAAGGTTGGTAGGGGGCAGGATCCCTATCAAGGATATACGAGATATGCCTCTTCGATCTATATTATTTTCTATCACAAGCGTGACTGGTAGCACTAGTGCTCATTTGGCATCAAGATCACAGGTGGCCTATGGTGTTCAGTGTTTAGAGCCAACACTGTTCAATTGGAGTGCAGCGTTCCTTCGAAATGTGAAGGAACAGATCTCACGGTGCAGGAATGGCCAAAAGCAGTTCGGCTATGGCTCGTTCTTAGTCTCATTTTTCTTAGAGCGCATCCCTCAGATGCAGCCTCAAATAGAACTATCAGTATGACCAGTGGACAAGCCTCGGATGGAGAGGTGGACTAGTCTGTCTCCAAGGCTAGTTTCAGAGTCAGAGTTCCACTTTACTGGTGATTTATTTACCTGGTTGAGAGGGCAGTACCTCTGGATAGAGGACTTCCCATACGCCGATGTAGACTTCCGTGGGAGTATGGACTTGATTTTTCCCGTGGAAGAAGATTGGGACGAGTCAGGTAAGAGACTAAGTCGTACCTTGTCTACTTTTTTTTTTAAGTTTTTGATGTATATGTATTTTTTTGGGTATGTAAAAGAGTCTTATCAGATGTTTTGTTTCCAATGTGCAGACAAGGGAGCAGTGTGCCCTGTTGATTTACCAGTACCAGGACGTCGTGGAGGCACCCCAGCTGCGGCAGATCCGATGGTACCAGTGGTGGGTCTCCGGGAGGTCGAAAGAAACCTCCAAGGCCTTACTATGGGCATCCCTCCTCTACGTAGGGGGGATGTGCCTTTGTGTCTGCAGCGACACACTGTAGGAGTGCCAGAGAACATCAATTCTCTGTTGAGGCATGTAGTGCGTGCAGTAGTATGTTACTCACAGCACAACGCAGTGCAGGGAGATTAGAGTCTCCCCGTGATCATGTTTTTTGTATGCCTTGTCAGGCGATGTTGTATGGGTGGATGGACCCAATATTTTTCTCTTCTACACACTTTTTGATGTAATGCAAACATTTTAGTCACACCATATATATATATATATATATATATATACAGTTTCGAGTTTTTATGATGTCGATGTACATGATGATGTATGTGATGTGTTTTAATTTACATGTAATGTACAGTTTTTTCTTTCCTTGAATCTTATATGTGGGCAAGATACCGATCCATGATATAATTAGCTAATGAATCTGAAACACTATTAAGTTCTCTTGGAATGTGTCTATATTCAATGTAATCGAACATTCATTCAAGACGTCGAACTTGCAAGTGGAGACGTAGTAGGATAGGACTACGGATAGCATAAATGTGGTTGAGTTGATAAACCACGAGTTGGGAGTCTAAGTAAATAATGATACGAGAGATACCTAGGGAGGAGTCTTGGGTTAGCAGTCCAATGACAGCATGGTATTCTACCATATTGTTGGTTGTTGGCCCTAAACAGATGCCTCCTGAGCTCACCACCTCGTCGAACTGATAAATAACCCATGTTGTCAAAGCAATGTTCCAGGTATGTCGATTGGCGCCATCCGCGAACCCAAAAAAGATAGGAAAGGTAGACGTCATCTGCGCATGAAAACACAGGCACAGTCATGAGTGGCAACGGTAAAGACTCGAGCACGCGAAAGAAAAGACACACCAAACTAAAATACAATAATGTACA
>ML801023.1:32924-70882 GCA_009831015.1 Picea engelmannii
GGAAATTCCATCATGGTCTACTAGTTCATAAGCACCTTTGTGTAAAACACGCTTCACGATGTAAGGACCGTGCCACATAGGTTCTAACTTTCCTGTTCCCAATTTATCGTGTGCTTGGTCATAAACGAGGACTAAGTCTCCTTTTGCAAAGGCTTGAGGTTGGACGGATTTGTCATATTGACTCTTAATTCGTTTCTGATGTGCCTCATTAACGAGAGCAGCATCACGGCGTGTTTCGTCCAGCTTGGATATATACAAGAATCGTTCTTCTTCCACAGAATTATGGGGCAGGAGTTCTACTTTCAATTTGAGTGATGGAATCTCACACTCGATTGGTAGGACGGCCTCAATGCCATAGACCAACTGGAAATGAGTGAATCCAGTTGAGGTTTTCACAGACGTGCGATAGGCCCAGAGAGCGGAAAACAGTTGTAAATGCCACGATGTCTTGTTTTCCCCTACCATGCATTGGATCATGGTTTTTAGGACTTTGTTGATAGCCTCAACTTTCCCATTCGCTTGAGGGTAGTAAGGGGATGAGTTTTCATGGCGAAAACCCAATTTGACGTGTAATTTGCTCATCATCTGGTTTTTGAAGTGTGCACCGTGGTCGGTGACAATGGCATGTGGTACACCAAAATGAGTAATGATGTGGTTGAAGAGGAATAGAGCTGCAGTACGGCCATCATTCAGAAAGGTAGGCATAGCCTCAGCCCATTTGGTGAAGTAGTCGACGGCGACGATGATGTAACTGTGCCCCCCGGCTGAGGTAGGCTTACACTGCATGAAATCGATACCCCATTTTGAAAAGGGGTCGATGGCAATAATGGGGTCCAGCGCAGTAGGGTGGGTGCATGCCTTCTTGTTGAAGATTTGGCAGGGTGGGCATTTTTTGACGGCCTCGATGCAATCTTTGAAAATCGAGGGCCAAAAGTAGCCGACACGTAGGATTTTTTGGGTTGTGGCCATCCCGGAAAAATGACCACCACAAGCGCCAAGGTGACAATCGTTCAAAACGCGTTCATCCTCTTCGTGAATTAGACATCGCTGAAGAATGGTGTCAATACCCTGGTGATACAAAGTGTCGTCGAGGATGAGATAATGGCGAGAGTGGTGACGGATGTGTCGACGCTCTTCGTGAGAGATGTTGGGCTGAAAACGTTGAGTTTGAAGGTAGAGGAGAATATCTCCGTACCAAGTGTCAGAAGTGCTGATGAGGAAGAGAGATTCATCGGGGAGAGAATATCTAGGTTCAATGTTTCCATCGGCACAAGGGAGAGCACATATGAGCTCGGCAAACACCAGGGATTTTTTGGCTTTAGCCTTTGTAAACTCGAGATCGAATTCTTGAAGAATAACGATCCATTTCGAATATTTTCCCCCAAGTACTTGACGCGTCAAGACGTGGTACATGGGGTTAGAGTCTGCGATTACCGTGGTGGTGCGTAATAGGATGTAGTGGCGGAATCTTTGGACAGCAATGACGGCTACCATAGCCAGTTTCTCAACATGCGAATATCTGAGTTCGGGTCCGGATAGACTCTTGCTCAGATAATAAATCACGTGTTCTTCGCCATTAGGGTCCTCTTGAACTAGCACCATCGCAATGGTGGAAGTAGAAGCGGCCAAGTAAAGGATATAATCATTTGTATATTCGGGAGGATGTAACAAAGGAGCATGGGTCAAAGCGTGCTTGAGAGCATCGAATGACCATTGGGCAGTGTCATCCTAGATGAAAGGGACATTCTTTTGCAGTAGCCACATAAATCCTTTAATGATCTCGACGTAATTGCATATGAAACGGCGAATAATGTTTGCTTTGCCTTGCAAACTTTGGAGTTGGGTTAAGTTGGTAGGTGGGGGTAAGGCTATAATGGCCTTGATATTTAAGGGATCCACCCTGATCCCATCTTTGGAGACGATGAAACTGAGAAGTCGGACGGATTCGATAGCGAAAATGAATTTATGTGGGTTCAGTCGAATACAATAGAAGCAACATCGAAGAAAACTTTCCTGCAAGTGACCAATGTGATCGGGTCGGTTGGATGAATGGGCGGGTAAATCATCGAGGTAAGGTTCTGCGATATGTTTGATGTCATGGAAAGCGTACGACATGGCTCATTGGAAAGTAGCACCAGCATTTTTAAGGCCAAAAGGTAGCTTTCGGTAGGCAAAAGTTCCCCAAGGGTAGATGAAGGTTGTCTTGTGTTGATCGGCGGGTAAGATTTCAATCTGGTTGTATCCAGAAAAGCCATCCATGAAAGAGAAGATTACGCTTCCCACGTAATTATCGATGATTTGATCGATAAAAGGTGTAGGGTAGTTGTCCTTGGGACAAGCTTTGTTGAGATCACGATAATCTATGCAAACATGGATGGTCCCTTGTTTTTTGGCAACCGAAACGAGGTTAGAGACCCATTCCATCGAAGGGACGGGGTAGATGAAGCCAGATTTTAGAAGTTTTTCAACTTCTTCCTTTATAGCTGCCAGTTTCTTGGGGTGAACCAGGCGGAGTTTCTGTCGAACCGGTTTTGCGTCATGGTAAGTCTTGATTTCTTGTATGACGATTGAAGGGTCAATCCCTGGCATTTCCTCGTAGCTCCAAGCGAAGACATCGTGGAATTCCTTGAACAAAGCGGTGTAAGAAGCCACTTCGTCGGGCGTGCAATTAGCACCAAGATTGATGTTTTCCATGACACCTTCTTTGACTGAAATGTCAATTGTGATTGTAGTAGAGATGTTACCCATGTTCCCCTCAGAGAAAGTATCTTGTGTGAGGATAGGGGATTGTGGAGCATTGGTAACATCGGGGGGGAAGACAGATTGTATGTCTTGTACTTCTTCCAATGGCGGAAGAAAAGAGGATCGATGGTGGTTATCATCCCAGGGTAAATCGTCAATGTTGAGCATTTCCATAATAGATTCGTCCGAAGGAAAAATGTGGGAAATGTAATCAACGGCAGATGATAGGGAATCCAACCATGAGGGCACCGAATAGGTGTCAGGTGCCAATTAATGTGAAGTGTTTGAAGAGGGAGAGGCAGATTGAATAGCTACGTATGCAGCCTCGGCTGGGCTGAGTGGCATGGTGTCACTGAGCACATCGAATTCCAAAGGACTAGGTACAATCCACGGATCAGATGATTCCAAGGATTGGTAAGGCATGGTCGAAATCATGTTGACGAGAGCAATGTGGTGTGCAGTAGGTGGAAGTGGTGTAGGGAAAGTACCCATAAGGCTAGAATATTTTAATAAGACAACACCAACGCTTTCATACGTAACTAGGTGGTCTCCCAAAAAAGGAATGTTGTTGGTGGCAGGGATGCGAGCGCCGGGTGTACAGAAATCAAGTTGATCGACAGTGAAAATTTTGCCTTGATGGGGGAATTGTACACATCGAAACACCGACGAGGAGACGGCATCCATAGCATAGAACCAACTTCTTATGAGTAATAGGTTGTAATCGAGGGGAGCATCGACCACCTCGACATCAACGGTGACAGTTTAACCGCCCAATTGAATGGCTAGGGATTGTAGTAATCCGTGAGGATGGAAACCTCATCCATCGAAGGCGCATAACATCGTAGGGGATTTGTTAAGGGCAGGTGATTTCAAACCTTTCCAATAGGCTAGAGACATGACACAGGTAGAGGCTCCCTCATCCAGGATGGTTCGATGAATTTGTTGATTGTGAACAACAACATCGATTTGGAAAGCTAGCTGGTGGGAGAGTCGCGGTTGATGATCGTCCAGATTAAACATGATGTAGTTTGATGACTCAGGATTGAAAGCACCAATGGAAGCTAAGAGTGTCCTACGTTGGTTGGGACAGTGTTGTAAAACTTCCAATGCGGACATGGCACACGGGGCTTGGGCCAAATCTTCTACAATATTGTAATTTTGGGTAGCCCGTGAATTAGGATTGAAAGTGGATTTCTGGATGGTTCTCTTAGGAGGGTGTAAGATGGATTCAAAAGAAGGTTTCTCAATTTTAAGTGGCCCGGATGGATGGCTAACAGACGGAGGATTAACAGAGGATGGTAAAGGATCTGGCGAAGAACCGTTAGCAATCTTCGGCTTATCAGGTTTAACTAGCATGTCGTATGTCGCAGAACGGGTGGTTATATTAACCCCATTAAACATGTAAATGTGTGCACTTGTCGAGGCCTCATCATGGGGTTGGTTGGAACTGCCCCCCGGTGTGGGGGTTTGTGCAACCAAAGATTGTTGTTGCGAAAAAGGCTGAGTGAGAACAGCGGGTTGCGAATTTCCCTTGAAAAGTTTAGCCACTTCATCGCGATGTGGGCAGTCTCGAGTGTAGTGATCGTCACCGCAAATGAGGCATGGGAATTTTGGTTTTCGTTGTGGTTGTTTTCCGACAGCAGGGGTTTGCGGNCGTTCCAGTGGACTAGGTGGTAGATTGAGTTTTTACAGATCCAATAACTCCATCCGCGTGCGAAGCAGTCGATGGTTTGGATGGATCGTTAGTGGCACAGGTGGCGTTCGGTATCAACTCATACAGAGTATCGGATTGTGAATAGACTAAGTCTAAGTACTGAGCTCGGGTGATGGCTTCTTCCTCGGTGACCACGCCGCCCATGGCAACATCACGAGCGATCTGGGGTAATAATGATTTTGTGAACCATTCCACTAATAATTGGTCAGGGATGACCGCTTTGATTAGCCTTCGTCGTCTTCTCCATTCATGGATATGATCGGAGATGTGTATGGAAGTTGTCTGACGAAGAGAGGTTAATAGTTCAGTACTCGTCTCATATCGGATGGGTAGTTGGAAGTGTGTGAGGAAGGACATGGCGAGGGAGTTGAAATCGTAAAAAGATGCGTGTGGTAATTCAATATACCATTTTGTTGCGGAACCCGTAAGTGTCCGTTGGAAAAGACGCAAATGAATAGAATCGTCCATGAGGGAGTTGGATGAACACCACAAATGGAAATTCATCACGTGGTTGTTCGAGTCTTCTCCGGATTTTCCGTTGAATTTTGGGATATCAGAAGGAAGTTTTGTTGGAATAGCTGGCCAAACCGAAGAATGATGAATGGGATCATTCATTAACCGAGACAAGTCTGGAAGGTCCAGGGTGGCTAGAAAAGGTAGTTGTCAGTTAACCTGTGGGTAATGCTGATGTGGCAGAGGGACACCAGTGGGGCCCAATACTAGGTTATGTGGATAAATATAGCTCGTGGGCCCTCTCATGTGAGGTTGGTTTTGACCAAGGTACGCAAGATTTGAGGTGTTTTGAGAAGCATGTGTGAGCGGAGGATAACCGGATGGGTTTTGAGGGTTATGGGTTGGGTTGGGAATTTGTCCATAAGGAGGTTGTTGCGGAGTCTGTGAATTTTGTCCTGCCGGGAAGTGTGGGTTTCCTGAAAAAGGAACGTTCCATGGATTAGATGCGGCAGGCACAGTTTTTCCCGTGGAGGCATGCGGATTTCCTTGAAAAGGGACTCTCCACGGATTGGGTGCGGCGGACACATTTTGTCCTTGTGGTTGATGGTGGACTCTGACTTGAGGTTGCCCCCCAGCATGAGGGTGCCCCCCGAATGGAATTTGTCCTCCAGTGGGAGGATGCCCCCCAGCTTGAGGTAGAGTTCTCGTGATTTGAGGGCCAGTCGTAAAATATTGACCAGTATTGTCGATTGGGTTAGGACCACCAAGGACAGTCCCTCCGGGTTGTTGGATAGGTATGGAACTTCCCGGGACAATTTGAGTAGTGGTTTGGGCGATGGTGGTAGCGGATGCATTCAGTGCCCTAAATCCAAAAGGGAGATTAGGTCTTGGTGTTACAGGTGTGCCAATCGGGGATTGATTAACTACTGCATTACTGGCAGGGATGGTCGGAATGTGCGGGGCCATTGTCGAATGGGTTGTCTGGAGGGGAATAGTAGGTCTCGGGCCAACGAATGGCACGTTCGGGCCAACGGGTGGTATGTTCGGACCAACAGTTGGTGTGACTGTAAAAGTGGTAGTATCGGTGAAGTGATTTGGGGGTACAGTGTAGGAGAAAGATGCGTCAGCACCTTCTCCTGTTCCATAAAGATATCGCACCAAGCGTGGTGGACTCTGAACAATGTCCTCAGTCCAAAAAGGGTCATTGGGTAAAGGGTTTTGAGGAGACCCGGTCGGAACGTTAGAAGGTTTTATGACAACAAATTCTCCAGTGGAATTTAGGTGGAGGATCTATCATTCGTATCCCTCCGGAATGCGATAAGCTTCCGGGGATTCCGAGACAATTATAAAATTCTCCAAAGGGATGGGAACTTCTTCCTGGGAAGTTGTAGTGTTTTGAACCTCGCTCTGTTGAGGAGATTGCTCCGTAGAATGAGGGGGTAAACGGGTGTCTCCTTCCATATTTTCTGGAGGAAATCCCTGTAGCCTCCGTGAGCGTCATGGAGGGTCGATGTTGGAGGAAAAGAGTCGACGAAATAAATCTATGGCCAACTAGCGAAAAGAAACAGCACACGCTAAAAAATCTAAGAATCACAACCAAGCAAACAGGACCTTCTTTTGATGACCGTACTAGTTTGTGATGAAATCCAACGTCACGTGATCAAGTCCAGAAGGGGTGGGGATAGGGTGGAACAGTTACAATGGCGACCTGCTTAACGGACTTACGCCTTGGTGCAAGCTTCCACGTAGTAATTGTGGATTTACCCTCTAAGGAGCCCGAGTGAGTTTGACCAATGTATTCTCCAGGTACAGTGAGACTTCCCGTCACCGTCACCTTGTGTAAGAACCTAAGGATTATGGTCACTAAGGTTACCAATTCACAGTCATCCCCTGGGCGGGAACAGTTGACAGTTCGATCCAAACGTACGGGCAGAGTATCGAGCCCAAAACCAACTAAGAGGCTTCCACGCAGTAATTGTGGATTTACCTCAAAGTGATCCCCATAATACGATCCGACCACCACAATCAGTTAAACCACGGAGGGTTAGTCCCCGTAGCTTACCCAAATGCAACCTCGTGTGTAACCCCTATGTGAGAGGGGGATCCCAGGCAGACTTATACGATAACTGGATTTGACTCTCCCTAACTCAAGATGCTAATGTTTGTTTTGAAAACTTTGGAGATTTATGCTCACAGCCTAATCCAAAGTACTACACCTATTGTACTGTTGGTGGAGGATCCTAGCAAAGAAAAAGTTCTAAATGATTTTTAATTAACGTTGATTTTTATGGTTGTTCTTTATGCAAAAGGGGTGCATGGAAGTGAAACAAATGGAAATATGACTCAGACCCAAAGAATGCATCGAACATGATAAGCAATCATTTTCTTTTGATGAACGTCTATCTAAGGGAGAGAGAGAGTTCTTTTCACTTGACAAGCACGAAATACAGAGTATCCTCAAACAATTATTTTCTCAATCAAATCCCAATGTAATGCAAAACTTTTAGATGCCTTCTAATATGCTCAATCAATCATGAAGATATCTTTTATTGTTTGCGTATGAGTTAAAGATCAATCGATCACAATGCTTGTTTTGCTAATCGTCTTTGTATGCGTGAAAATCAAACTAGCACAAGCTAACGTCATACAAACAATGCACCCTCTCGTTGCAATCAAAACGAAAAAGAGAAAGAAAAGAAACAATCAAAGAGAAAACAAAATTTACACCCAAAAATCAAAAGTTGAAGAACAATGACCTCGACTGAAATCAAGATAAAGAGGTTTGTAGGCCTTTGATGACCTTCACCAGGGTTTTACAAGGCTGATGAGAAGAGAAAAACAATGCATGGGTTTCGAATTTCACTCAACAAGGAAAAACTCAATGAGAATGGCGAAGAAGGCTACAAGATCCAATCAACAAGGTATTTATCCTTCAAAAAGACAGATGTCAAGGTTGAAAAGGAAGAAAAAATGACTCACAAGATTACTCAGCAAAAGAGACACAGAGGCAAACCCTGAAAAAGGCAGTTCTGGAGGGTTTTGGGGCCAAAAGGAGGCTGGCGCTTTGTTGCCAAGGGCAAGGAGCATTATAGCACTCTGTGCAAAGCCTTCAGGAGTGTTGGCGCTCTGTTAACACTAGGACATGGGTGCCAGGGCCTAAAAAGCCCCAGAAATGTCAAACAATTTCAAAAATTGAGATCCGAACTTGACAAGTATGCTGAGTGTGATAAGTTAAGGAGCCAATCAGCTCACGAAACTAATCAAAGAGGGGTGAACCAGGTCTGAAACAATCAAGGGATAGAACAAGGTCAATGAGGAGAAAAATCCAAACAAGAGGTTTCGAATTTGAGGGAATTTCCCCAGTGGAGTCGCCAATTTCTGTTGTAGGAAAATCTCCCTGCAGACAGGTAGATCACCTCTAGAGCTTGACCTTAACCCTAGACAGAAAAATTCTTAACGTGGACACTGAATTCCTTTCAAATCTATCTAAACTAATACATGAGAAGGAAGGATAACAGAAGTACCTTTTTATCGACGTTTGTCCGTGCACGCTCCGAGTTGCGCCCCAATCCTTTGCTCCTCCCTGAGTTCTGTGGAAAAAACAAGATACGACCACTTCCTACTCTATTGACATTAGCTTGAAAACAGATCTATCAATAAATGATAATTTCATGTAACATCAAACACAAACTATAAAGAAATAGGCCAAGCGTTTCATATTAATGAGAATAACGACAGCAGTACTTACAATCGTAGCTGTGAATGCAACAGCTTCGTCAAGTCCCCTTCATCTAACCCTTGCCTGAAATATCCACAACCTGGATAACAGCAGCTTCACTGATCACTCTCCTTTGGCTGACTGTAAGTTTCCTCCAAGATCATAAGTTTCATATGTCCAATTCTTCCCTTCCCCCCTTTCCACCATCATAGAGCCTATTTATATAGGTTAAGAGGGGCTTAACCTCTTGAGTTATCTTTAGAACAAGTTGGGAACCTCCTCCTTAGATCAGGGATCTCTTGATGAAACCAAGAATTCAAGCACAACTGCCTCCTAATCTCGAAAGATCCCCCCCATATTCTCCTCAACGGACCAACAACTGACCCAGATTAGGGAGCGCTCCCTCAGAAGGGGCATCAGAGCGTTGTAGCGCTCCTTGGTAAGCCTTGGGGAAGCGCCAACGCTCTCAAGATGAGTAGTGCTCCTCCAAAAGGGGTTGGGGAGTGTTATAATGCTCCCGGAAGCATTATAGAGGAGCGCCAACGCTTCTGGAGCTGAAGTAGGGGAGTGTTCCCCCTCCAAACCTTTGTTTCAGGGTTTCTTTCAGGTGTCAAGAGTTATTTTACTCTAGTAAACCAGTTCTCCTCCTTCAAATCAGTCATGTGAGATGTTATAAGTGCCTCCTTAGTGTCGTTATCATGGCATTATGTCTGAACATCGTTTGTGACACTAGTGACCAACTTGCGACACTTGTGAAAGTTGTAGAGAAGATGCGACACTTACGATGATTGAGAGGGACAATGCGATACTTATCCAATTGAGCAATTTTGACGTGTAACACTAAGGTCGACACATTGATAGATAGTGGATCTCAATCTAACTTGATTTCAGAGGAAGTGGTTAAACTATTGGGATTAAACACTCAGATGCATCATAAGCCTTACTTACTTAAATGGATAAGCAACAATCATAAATTGCACATAAAAAAGCAATGCACATTAAAATTTGCAATTTCATCTAAGTTTGTGGATGAGGTAACATGTGATGTGGTGCCACTCAATGAATGTGGAATGGTCTTAGGCAGTCCTTATTTGTATGATCGCAAAGCAGTCTTCTACAGGGAACAAAATCAGTATCACTTAATCAAAGCAGTCAAAGAATATGTTGTACATTCTCATCACTTAAAAGAAAATCAATCTCTTCAAACAATGGAACAATTAAGAAAGGTAGCTCATGCAAGTAACACACCTATAATTGTTTCAAATCAAGTAATTGATCTTAACCAAGAATATGAGATGATTGTAGAATGGAAGATCAATCATACTTTGCTTCAAGATAATCTAATGTCGTGCAAGTATTACAAACATATTAGCTCATTTGTAGTCATATTTATGATGTTATCATTAGTAATGTTGTCAATATGGATGATAGTGGCTTCAATAAGATGTGACAGAGTAAAAGTGGCTAAATTTTGTCAGTTATCATGGTCATTTTACAGTTGATCTTGATGAGACAGGTGCACAGGACAGATTTTAAAGATAGAGAACAAGTGGGGTGGCCTATCCTGCACTTGATGACTGGTTAGTATCCTTTTAGAGGACCAAAAGTCCTTTAGTGGGAAGGTGTGATCTAGAATTGGATCCAGGAACCAAAATGGGTCTAGGATGGCCTAAAAATCAAAGTGCTCAAAATGGCTTCAAAATGGACGTGTGCATAGGTCTCGTCAATACAAACCCAATGCAACTTGAACAGGCTCAAACGGACACCGTATGCGAAAGATATCGCAGTTTGTGCATTTCATCAAACAGGCAAAACAAATGTTGACTGTATAATCTGTACAGCCCGTACAGTGCTGGCATGGCAGCTGAATGTATAGGAGGTACGGTCATACAATTAACGTGGAAGGGTGCATTGGCATGCTGACATGGATAGGCGCTGACATGGGCAGGTGCATATGTGGACAAGTCATATTGTGACACATGGCACCACTGCAAGGGTAACACGTGGCACGGGCTGACGTCGCAGGTACAGTTGGCACACTGACAGGGAAGACATGTGACAGAGGTGGACCAACCCAAGATTGACACATGGAATATTATTGGAAAATATCATGGTGCCACGTGGTTGAGTCCTGGGATTCCATGTGTCACCCCTCCATTGGTTAATTTGTTATTGGAAAAAAATTTATGGAGCGCACCAGAGTCGAACCTGCGACCTTCAGGCATGGGGGAAATGACTTGGTAGGGCCAAGCTACCAGCCCGCCCTCACATTGGATATTAACCTTATAGTTTGCAATGTCTATTTGAGTTTGAATGGTCATATATTGGCGCGAATATATGTCCAACCCCCGGCACATTTTCATACGTCCATATCATATGTCCTTGTCCTATGTGTTGGGCGTAGTCTGTTGTAAGCCCCGACGTAACCACCACATGACCCAGTCCTATATCGTTAGGCGTGGAGGTGTAGGGTTGGCGCACGGTCGGCCAGGATAGCTCGTCGACCAGGGCGCTTGACAAGGATTTGGGAACCAAGGGCCAAACCATAGTTAAGGCACGTGGGGTTGTAATTCATGGTCACATGGGCCATAACCATAAGACCAGCACCAGAAATCAAGGGGGCCAGCACATAACTTCTAACGCTTGGCCACATGGAGTGCGTCCATATGAACAAGAGCCCGTAAATTCGGGGGTTGCGCCTACATTTGGCCCAATTTTGGGTTTTTGACTATATAACAAAGATTTTTATGAATTTTTCAGCAGTTTTGATGGATTTTGACCATTTTTGGAGGATCTTGGGCCCTTTTTGAGGCCATATCTTGTGGGGAAGTTGGGAGTTTGTTTCCAACTTCAAGCCTATATAAACTATAGGTTCGTGAATCCATAGGGAGGTTTAGAATAGGAAAATGTTGAAGAATGTTTTATCCAAAGCCATTTTTATGCAGGGAAGCCATTGAGGAGAGCACCTTTGCGGGCCATTTCTAGGAGATTCGTTCATCCTCTTTCAGTGTGTTTAGTTTTGTTGGGTTCTTCAGATCTAGTAGAACACAACCATATCCATTTATAATCCTTTTGGAACTATTATGATGTACTTTTAAATCTTTGAACGGAAATAAGAAAGCCTCACCCACTGAGACTAAGGCCTAGAGACGTAAGCGAGATTTTCGAACTCCGTTATCACTTTGGTGTTTATGGTTTGTTTTTTATTTATGATTATTTCCATATCTGTATATTTCTTTATGGATGCCATGTTTCCTCATTAATTCTTCCTCTTTCATCAGTTTTCATAAATGGTTAATTAACACATGTTTTAAAACTCAACCATTGTCATTAAAAGATCTTTTCGGATCAGTATTGCATCCAAAATAAATTCTAGCATGTTTGTTATGGGTCCTAGTTTCTTCCTATAATATAAGGCCTAATGCATTCTAGTTGGACTTAGTGCACCCACATGCATAAGACCCTAAATTTTGCCAAGGCCTAAAAACCAAAAAAGACTAGGAAATTTAAAAAACTGAATGGATAGATATAAAGAGGATTGGGTCTAGGATTACATGTACATATTGGGGTTGAAATCCTATAATAGACTCTCTAAAAAGTGAAACTAAAGTTAGATGCTCATAATGTATCTGGAAATCTAGGTGGTAAGAAAATGGTAAAATGATTCCAAACTTTCATTTTTCACCTATTTATAGAGTTTTTGACCTAATTTTATATTTGACCATTATTTCAAGACTAGTTACTTCTTTGTTTTGTTCCAAATGACTTTTTGAAACAATGTTTGAGTTTTTTCATATTCTTTGCTTTTGCCAATGGTGGTTTGGTTCACAACAAGGATCGTCTTTTGAGGTAATTGTTTCTTGATTAGCATATAGAGCTAGGTTTTTTTCTCTATGAATTCTACATTATTAACCTTATTACCTTTCATTGTTCCTTAATATCAACCCTATGACGTTATGACATATAAACCACTCTTCAATTTTCATTTGTTGCAACTTGTGTAGTAATGCCTACCTATGATGGTATACCCTAGTTATCACCTTGATTGTCATTTGGTGCTAATGTGAATCTTTTCTCATAAGAATGGGATCCCCATTAGTATTTCCATGACTTTGAATTTGAGCCTACATGCTCCTCTTTCTTTTATCTTCTAGTTAATTCCTTATGAGCTCCCAATATGTTTAATTTGCATTGCTTCACTACTTACACAATTCAGACTAATGCTTCACTACAATTTTCTATTTTGTTCTTACCATGGACACATTCCCTTTTGTTGTTTTCCTTTCTATTAGTTTCTTATGAATTTCATACCTTTATCCATGGGAGGAGACATAATTATGAGTGTCCATGTCCTGCATTTTGTCATTTTCTTTTGTAACAATATGTTCCTTGCACTATGAAGTTTGTTTCTTGATTCATGACACGCATCTCATCCATTATACCATAGTATTATTTTATTCGTTTTTAGGATTTATAATATGGAAAAGGCAAAAAAAAATGTAGCATACTCGTTACTAGCAAGAAATTCTCTGATACTAATTTAAAATGGATTCCTACAACATGAAAAAAACACTCATGCAACTAAAAATAATTTAAAAACCATGAATGAAAAATATTTAACCATACAAGGCATTCAAAAAAACACAATAAAATATAGTAGTTAAACACAATATTCAAGCATAACAATAAAACTATGAATAGGAATAGTGAGCAGAACACTTATCTTATAGACAATTATACAACTAGATATAGATGTTGGACATTCCACCCAACCATAGACTATGCTACTCCAGTTCTCTCAACAATAGGTCACCCACAAGCTAGGGCTATGAGTCCACAAGAAAAATGGCTCCTATGGCTAGCTACTACCAACTCAACAACACAATACCTGGTAAAATTTACATCAAGCTAACTCCTACAACAATTGAAATCTATCATCTCTCTTTCTTCTCAAACTTCATAACCCGGGGAATGGGATCTCAATCTCTACCACATAGTCCCTCAAGTTATCCCACTTCCCTCCAATGCTCTAGCATAGGTTGGCCAAGAAATATCTCAACTAGGGACTCCCAAAATTCTAGTTGTAACAAGAATTATCATGGTAGAACTCTCACATGTTCTTAGGTAATTTCCTCCACATACAACTCAGTTAGAAGCATAAAAACCTAATTCTACATGTAATTCTCAGGTTCAACAAGTTGTCTTCAACAACCACTTTGGCTCCCTCCCTTTTTCCTAGAACCCAACTCTCTTTTCCTCTCTCCTACCCAACTATAAAAACTACCCCCTCCCTCTACTCAAATTTCCTTTTCTTTATTTCCAATGCATGTTTGACTCTCACAATTCCCCAAAAATATTTTACCCTACCCATGCTTCAGTAACTAGGTGACATGAATTTCCCACCAACCCCTTACATGCATTCAATAATTAGTTTTAATAATCCAAAGGAGGTAAATATTTAATAACAAAATGTTTTATGGATGTGACATAAGATTATAAGCGTGTGGATTTCCCTAAAAAAAACCTTTAACCCCCCTTTCTTGTGGAATCATAACCCCCCATGAATTTGTCCTTACCCATTTGTAGTTGGTGATGTATTTTATTTTATTATTTTAAATGTACAATGTTTTCATATTACATCACTTGGCCCTCATCCATTCATCAATTTTACAAATATGCATTGCTAATTTTGTGGATTAAAAACTAGGGTTGCAAAAATGGAGAGGGGGGCAAGAATCAAGATCTATATCATTTATTTTTGTGCAAAAATTAAATCTATGTCACCCTTGAAAAAACACCTATTTTAAGTAATTTCATTTATAGTTGGGTTGTATTATTGATTTAGGATTTGTACCATGATTTTGAGTTTGTATTCCTCTTATTGGTTATTATTCCAATCATTCTAGAGAACCTTAATTGTCTCCTGCATTGATGGTTTATATAATTGGTTTCTTTTGTCATCCTCATGATAGTGTGGAATGATTCCTTATTTCCTTCCCATTGGTAATCCTTCTCCTATCAATGTCAACTCATTATATAGGAGATAAAATTAGATGATTTTATAGTACCTTGGGGCCTACAATCATCAATGGCAGGTTCCCTTGCAATAGACAGTGGGTATACATTAATGACTTGCATTCATTTGATTCTACCAATGTTTGATCTCAATACATTTATTCACATTGTCTAGAATTTACTTTCTTACCTTGGTATCGATTATCATTATTGGTGGGTCACCCTGCATCTAGAAATGGCATACCTCTATAACCATTTATCAAATTCTTTCTCCCATTTTCAACTTTAGTACATTTATTCGCATGGTGTAGACTCATACATATGATATCTTGGACGAAGACCTCAGGTTGTGTTGACATCTATCTATATTTCCCTTGCCTACGTTTATTATATAGGACTAACCCCATATTATGCATTAGTAATGAGGGATTATGCTTGATCATCACTATGACCTAGTTTCTCTTTTATTATGTCTTGAGTCATAGATTCATTGTGTATGTTCTTATGGATACAAGTCATGTTTGACATGGATCCAAGATGTTTTTTTTTCATGCGTTTTCACTCTATATACTTCATGGATCCATGTTTCACTTGATTGGAATCGATGTGTATTTTTCACTTGAGCATGGGTATGCCTACCTCAAGGAATATTGATATCTAATACTTTGATTTTTATTTTCAACTACTCTTTTAATCCATGGTTGTATGGCATTCCTCCTTAGTCTACCTTGTTATTGTTAAGGCTTGTATAATGTATTTCAACCCTCATCTTGTTAAGCCCTAGAAAAATCCCCATGTTATGTATAAAACCCATTAGTAATCCCTATATATTGACTTATTACATTTCTAGTTTTATATTTGTATGTAGGCTAGAACCTTGCATTGCATCCTTTCATTATAATTGTACCCCTTGTATCCTATATATACACTAAGGAGACCCAGTTTTAGGACCATCTTATCGCATTTTGTACATTGAATATATTGTAAATGTATATTTCCCCTTTGAGGTGGACTATTATTCATTGATCTTTTATCATTCTCAAAGTTTTGGTTCATAACATTTGGTATCAAAGTATTGATCTTAGGGTTTTTCTACTTCAAGCAAGTGATCTTGTAATTTTCAATATAAATTTTTTTTCTGGGTCGCTTCAGATAACTAAATTTATAGATTATTTATGAGACATATCAATGTATCTTTGGTAAAAATTAAGATTTTGGGTCATTATAATTTTGGAGATGTAGCCTATGAAAGATAAGGTTTTTGACTCATTCCGAATTCAGTTTTAAACGAGTCATATTGCCATTTTTTCTATAAAATTAGTATGGGAGGTTTCAAATGATGAAATTTCGTGGATACTTGAGAGACATGTCATAGTATAGGTGTTGAAATATTCAGGTTATGGTGCACTATACTTTGGGATATATAGTCCATGAAAGACAAGGTTTGTGATTAATCCTAAAATCAATTGTCTTGGTATTTTTGTTGTAATGTTTTTTCAGTGAAGTTTCAGACTCTGAAACTTTCAAAATATTGATTTGACATAGTGAAGTACATGTGGAAACATTTTCATATTTTTAAACATTACAATTTATGATATATTTCTTGTGGAAGTGAGGGTTTTTTCACAAGTTATTTTCTAATGATTTTAAGAGCTTTTCCATGGTTAGCAGGCTCATTTTTTTATTTATTTTTTAGCGACATGTTCCAGTGTCTTTAAATAACATGGGATCTATTTTTAAGTTTGTAAAAATATGGTTGTGGAAGAATACACTTAGGAAATACACATGGTTTTACGTGGTTACTAGAAATAAATTGTTTCACCTATGGGAAACCCCTGTAACCCATATTGGTACCGCCTCGAGTAGTACCACATTAGAAAGATATGTAGATGGAATATCATGTCCACATACCTTTGGGTATATACGAAATCCCATGGGTATACCTGAAACCATCCTTATATAAGCTATTTGGTTGTCTTATTTCTATAATACACCGAGAACAACACTCTGAGGTACCACTCTCTAGTACCTGGGTAGTCGGGTAGTATGGCTAAGGGCACGATTGAGACTCCTCAGTTAGTGCATTGAGATATTGGGTTGAGTATTTTTGTTGGACCCTACACTCATATCAGAGAGATATAGCACCTGACACTCCCCTATCCTTAGGACCTACTAAATGTTTTCCATGGCTCCAAAGAAATATCCAAAAATTATTTCACCAATTAAACCTCTATAAATCTCCTCCATGAGTGATGAATAAAATGAGATACAAGACCAACTATACAAATTGAACATTAAAATAGATGAATTGAATAGGTCAATGAAAAAGGTTGATTTGTTGAATACTCAAATAGAAATGGAAAGAAATATGGAACTAATGGAAAGGAAGATCGATGAAAATATGGAGAATATTGAAATGAAGATGTTAGAATTGAAAATTTCCATGTATTCCATGATATTACATGCTCTAGATGAGAGAATCCCTAAAGTGTATATCAAAATGCAATGGAATCATGAAAATGTAAAGGAAATAAAGATTAAGTCCCAAAATCATGATTATTAAACACTTCAAGATCCACATCATTGAGGTTTCAATGTGGCACCAAGGAACTACTTCATTCCAAATATCAATATGAGGATGTTTGATGGTAAATATCCTATAACATGTATATTCTATATGGAGTAATACTTTGATCTAAACCAAGTGCCAAGATTACAAAAGGTTCCTATTACATCCTTGTACTTAGAAAATTATCAATTTGTTTGGTATCAATGGCTTTGTGAAAGAAAAAAGAATTATATTGTCTCTTGGTACATTTTTATGGATGAATGGATATAAAATTATGGGGATATTAAGATCAATACATTATTTATTCAATTGATAAATCTTCTATAAAAAGGTCCAATTATAGAGCACATCCAAAAATTCCAAGAGCTCAATCTTAGGGTAAAGAAAATTCTTGGGGATAATTTTTTAGATCTCTTTATGGGAACCTTAAAGGAGAACATTCAACATGAGGTGTATCATTTTGAACCTAAATCCCAGAGCAAGATTTCAGTATGGAAAGGAAAGTGGAAAACAAAAATATGGTTATTGTAAGGGTGATCACTTGTAACGTACCCAAACTCCAAATCTAGGTCACATCACTGCAATAATGGCTTAGCCTGCTAAACTAAATATAAAACACCCAATACATATAAAATAAACCAAGGGGGGGAAAGCCCATGATTTAACATGCATATAGCAACATTTATAAAAATGTGAATGCATCCAGTAAGTACACAACAAACACACATCATTCAAATATTCATTTACACAACGGAATAATCATAACAAACAAAACAAAAACTTATTTGTTTATAAAATATAACCAATTGGTTGTGTACGAAGGATGAACCTCCCATCCATAGGAACTGTTGTTGCAAAAATCAATAGCAGACCACCCACGAGCTAAGGTATGAGTTCACAAGGATATATTCCCCTCTTGGTTGTCCACTCTCCACACTCAACAACCTGAAACCTTGGTTTTGCCCCCACAATAGTTCCAATCCACCAGCTCTATTTGCCACATTCTACACAATCCAAGGAATGTACCCCCTTCATTTATCTCAACCCATTAGATTGTACCATTTATTTATCAAGGTTTCCCATGCACTTGGTTGGATAGGAATAGCACATCTGGGGATTTCCAGGAACTCTCAAGTGCTTCAAGAGTGCTCACAACAACCTTCACAAGGCTCTTGAGCCATTTCCTCCATAGGAAATGCACTATAGGATTATAACCCTTTTTTATAGGCATGCATGACACATTTCCAGCACAAAACACTAACTAATAATATCTTCTTTCAAGCATAGCATGGCTGGTGCTATTCCCACCACTTAGATCCTCTCTTGATGCCCAAAAATTGCATGTAAAAAACTCTCTTTTTTTCTTACTCGGATTTCCTTCTTCTCCCTTTCTTTCTTGACTCTCACTCTTCCCATAGATGATTGTACTTCAGTTCCATGCTCCCAATAAATCTGAGATGTGACTTATCACACCCACCCACCTACATGAATTCAATGATTGTCTTTGGGAACACTCAAAAGGAAAATAGAAGGTTTATACACAATGATAATAAAATTCATGAAAGTGGGTTTGAACTAATACCCACAAATATTCCCCCTTTGACCCCTCTCTCTTATGGAATCATATCCCCCCATCATTATCGTCCCTCGCGTATCATAGCCAACAATTATCATTTTTATTAATTATTTCATTGTACCAATTACATAGTTTGTCCCTCGGCCATATTAATCAATATAGGCTCTTTTCCCCAAACACATTGGCTCACCATCCTAAATGATAGTTACATAATTACATTATAATTTGTGGGGATTAAAATTGGGGATGTTACATTCCCCTCCCTCGTATTTTTTCATTGTCCTCAGTACACAACACTCTACAATGTTCATACTATTACAATGTTAGGACCTCCGACCATTAATCAACATATAGGCTCTCTGGCCTAACATCACATGGAAATTCTAGCCTAAATATAAATACATAGGTTCTCTAGCCCCAAAAAAAACATAAATACATAGGTTCTTTGGCCCCAAAACATAGATACATAGGCACTCCAACCCCAAAACATAGGTACATAACCCACTGGCCTTCTTGTACATCTATCTCAATTTCCACCAGCTCCCTTCCACACACCTACCCAACCCAAGGAATGCACCCTTTCACTGTTCTCATTCCATATGGTTGTGTCATTCCTAATGTGCCCCCTTCATTGTTCTCAATCCATCGAGATGCACCATTTTAACAAGGTATCTGGCACAGGTGAATGGGAATCTCACTACTAGGATCTCAAGGAAACTCATTGCTAGGAAAACCAGTAGCAACCTTTCTCTTGTAGTGAAACTCACACAATATTTCACTCCTCGGGCCTAACAACTTGGTTATTCTACAGTGCAACTCCAACCTAGAAGTTCACTCTTTAGGCCTGATACCTAGTTCTTCTGCAAGCCTCACAACTTTCGTCTTCATTTTTCAACAATTGTTATCATGTCTATTGGAATTTAATATTCTCTTCTCTTCTCTTCTGAATTTTTGCTTCCTTTCTTTACTCACCCTTATGGCTCAGGCATGCCTTTCATTTTTATATACTCCCTCGGGTGATCCTTGATTTTCCAAGGGGAGTGCCAACTTACAGCTATACTTTCACTAGCAATCTATAACCTGTGGCAGTCATCTCATTTGCATCATATGCATACAAAAAATATGAAACATCATCATACAATTTTCAATCATTAATCTTCAAATATGTTTTATACAAGAAAACATAATTTCTCAAGAATGAGATTTTTGTTCATAATTGTTTGTCTTTTGTAGCAGCAAGAATCAATATTCTTAATGGGATTACACCATTTCCATATCCAACACCATTTTTCCTAGAATTTTCTCAACTTTCACTCAGCCAAACAGTTGTCAGTATTCATGCAGATTATCCTTTCATTGTGTATTTACAACAACTCACAAGGAGACCCCAAATTTATGCATACTAACAAGTCAATCATTTCTTGATGTTAAACATATTAAATAGAATGCAACTAGCATTCCTTGTATATGCATTATTCATCATATCAAACTATAATTCAATCAAACATTACCAACCATTTAAAACTAATGTGGCAATACCCATGGCCACATCTACACAATGATTCCTTGCATTGACTCTAGAATACCATATATTCATGTCATGTATTCCACCATGGTGAGTTGGAAGGTCTAGCCAATGCCTCAATTCATCATCCAAACTCTTCCCCATTTACATGTCTGATCATTTGTCTACCTTCTTCTTAAACCCATACACAACACTAGGAATATAATTCCCTTAGTGCTCTCTCGTGTCGGAAAAGAGGTTGTAGTCTAAACATCAGTTATACAGGGGAAAACCATTATGCACTTGGATGTCGCTATAGTCTTTCCATTTCCAACCTCAACATGGCCAAAAGCATGGCCATCTCTATTGGAATGCATTTCTACAATGGGAGTATGTCTCCTGACTTGACTTGGTTATGATATCATAACCAATATAACATAATATGCAATCAAATTTCTATATAAATGCATTCCAACATTAATAAAATGTGTATACTCAAGGCCTTATGCCTTTGCATACCAATTCAAATATTAAAATTTGACTGAGGGAATTCTTACCTCCATTCCCTTTTAGTTATTATGCATCATAAGCAATCGAATGCATAATTACATGGCTCTTATCAATTTACTTGATGCTACCTGATCAATTGATATTTTGTATAAGCTTGCAGGATCTCTTCACTAACCTCTTGATCAACATATTACCATCCTCATTTTCTTCATATGGATGGATTTCAAAGGCAGCAGCATCGTCAACATCTTCATCCATGCTATAATAATTTTCATGGATACACAATCCATCATTGGTGATACCCAATTACCATAATCATATTGTTTCATATATAACAGTAGACTGCTCTCAATCTACCAGCACGCCACAAGCATGTTTACGCATATCCATATGCACAAATTCATATCAAGATGCATCAAGCATTTAATTTTGATCATTCCTACTCATGCACATGAATTATATCTTTCATTATATGCATCATGCATCACTTTCAATATGCTCTCCCATGCATATTTATTTCATCATATTTTTATTTATTTTTATGTTGTAGTTGAGTGTCCTTGAATTCTTGTAGCTCCTCATCGCTCTGATCTCTACCATTCATCTCATTTTTGCACCACCATTAATAGAGGCAACTTTCTTTCCTCTGCCTTATGCACTAGATTGTTTCCATTAACAACTATCTCCTTAACAACTCCAATCCTTCCTTCAAATCCTCTGCATAGTCTCGAATTCTTAGCATCGTTGAGTTATTTCTCATGATAAATCCAGTCGATTTCATCTTGTTGATTTTTATTATTCTCAGATATTCATAGATATTTCCTTATGATTTCAAAATAATATTCACTTTCATACCACATTTATCATAGAATAACTATACACTGCAAATCTCAATTATAACAATGCAGCGGAAATAACAAGATCTAGAAATATTAACCATGCATATTAGACACAAGAACACAAGAGTTTATCATGGGAAACACAACCTTGGGAGAAAACCCAACACCTTTCTTATAGAACAATTTAGTCCAAGATATTACCAATACATCACCATCACCAATTCAAGATACCATACAGAGAAGATTCCTCCCCAAGTCTAGCACCTCCAATAGCTAGCGCTTCAATAATATGACCAAGAATAACCAAGAGAAATACCATCCAATCCTAATGCCTCTCCAAGATAGCGCATAAGTAAGTAGACCAAGAACTGCAATAGGGAAGATGAAACTGGCATGAAGCAACTAGATAGTGCGCACTATAGAAGGAGAATTGTCTATCTGTCCAAATGAAATGATCCAACCTATACTTATACTAATCCAAGCGTATGTCTTTTCCTGTGGGGCCAACTTCACATTCTGGGTCTTCAAATTTACTTTATTATTTTCTTTATTTTACTTTTGGGGCTGACTTCTCTTCCTAGGTCTTCAATTTATTCCTGGGGATATTTAATGGTTAGATGGGTCTTCTTGTACTTCCTTGTGGAGAATGGTTGCCTGAAGTTGCAAAAATTCAACAGTCTCTCTCAACAAGGGAAACATTGTCCATACTTGGATTTCTTATATCATATAAAGGTTGTCCTTGATCCTGGTTGATGTATTCTTCTCTGGCATGCACCTAGTTGATGTATACTTCTCCCACATAGCACCCAGTTGATTTGTGCTTCTCCCACATAGCACCTCATGTCTCCAATGGTCCTTGACAAGTCACATGATCAAGTATAGAAACCATACCTGGGTCATTATTTTTAGAAAATTCAGCATGGCCATCGGAAAATAATGCACGATGTTAATACATGGAGAACATCAACACCTTGGGCCAGTCTAGTTAGCCAAGTCAGCATGGCCATCATAGGAGAGTGTTTTCCTAATGATAATACATGGAGAACATCAATTCCCAAGATCGTTCTCCTTATCCAAGTCATCATGGCCATCGGAGGAGAATGTTTACCCGATGCATATGTACCTCGAGTCTTCATCAGTCCTTGATCAAGTCACATGATCAAGGATAAAGACTATTCCCTTGCCATTATTCTTAGCCAAGTCAGCATGTCCATCAGAGAATAATGTAACATTCTCCTTATCCAAGTTATCATGTTCATCGAAGGAGAATGTCTTTCATTTTCCTTAGCCAAGTCAGCATGACCATCGAAGGAAAATGTCATTTCAGTACTACCATCTGGATAAGTATCAGTACCTTGAGTCTTTGTTAGTCCTTGTCAAGTCACATGAGCAAGGATAAATATTACGCTTGAGCCATTTTCCTTAGCCAAGTCACATAGCCATCTGAGGATAATGTATGCCCGATGCTACCCAAAACATCAACACTCCCTCTCAGTGAGGAATACATTATGCATCATGCCAAGCTCATATCTAGATATTAAAGCTTCACTACTCCCTTTTGTATCATGTCTCGAATGATATGGAATCTGCTCATTTGTGGTATGTACTAGAGCTTCACTTCTCCCTTCTGTACCATGTCTACGATGAAGTCCTGCAAGACGATTCTAAAGCCACACTGCTTCATGACTTGCAATATTAGTCGTGATATACTCTGTCTTTGTTGTATTGAGTGCTACAAATACCTGCTTCCTGAAATCGTAACTGATCCCAAGTTGAAGCAACATCCCAGGTTCCCAATCTGTGTACTGCACTCCCTTCCTAGTTAGAATTTGTATATCTCTGTAGCATCACTTCACCACCTGAGACATATATGAGGCCATATCCAATTGTACCATGCAGGTACATCGACACATTCTTGGTTGCATCCCAATGGTAGTGTCTTGGCTCTACCATAAACTACATCAAGGTGCTTACTGCAAATCAAATATATGTCCTAGTGTTAAACCGATACATCAAGGATCCAATCAACTTCATGTACATCATGGGATCCATCAAATATGAATATGAAGTAGGATCAATCAATTTCTTTAGATTTGTCTTTGTAGGTGTAACCATGGACTTGCATTCCATCATATCGAATCTAATCAATATCCCCTGACTGAGGAAGATCTCATCTAATCTCTGTTACACCTCTAATCCCAAGAAATAGTACATCCGAACATGATCCTCCACCTCTAACTCTGAGGCCAACTCCTTCTATCATTGAAGTAGGATCTATTGTTCATTCTACCTCATTGGCTTCTCCCTCTATGACTTAGGAAAAATCCATATCCCAGTCCTCCTGACTGGATGCCTCCTCTGTCACTATAACAAGGTCTATTGAAACAAGTGTATCCGTTGAGGATATCTCACATCTCTTAGAAGCCTACTCAACTCATGACACATGTCTGTCAATCCTGGAACATGTCTCTCTCCCACCTGAATCTGAGAGGAAAATAACTTTGAATGAACATCTCTCTCTCTCAAATTGCATTCTCCTTATGGAACTTGACTCCCTTTGAGTTTGTACAATCTCTAGAGCCATATTCTCTCTTTTGCATCTACTAACTTCCTCTGAAATCTGATCTCCAATTAACTGTACTAGGAGGTTGCTCCTCCTTACTAGATCTTGAGGGTTGATTCCCTCTGAACTCTAGCTCCTTCTGAGATGGTACTTGGTGGGGCCACCTACCTCACCATTGGTGGAGCCACCTGCTCCTCCTCATAATTGTGACTATATGTAACACGGGAATATCTGAGGTCATTTTCTTTCCCTGAAAGCATCACTAGGATTTGCATGCCTCTTTGCATCCTACAAAGTATCATGAAGCCATGTCAGCCTCTTCCTGGTCACTATAACATTTCTAGGTAGATCCATTAGCCTTGTTCGATCTATTGATAGTCTTGAACTAGAGAGTTATGTATGCTCATCCTTCGGAGCCTTCTACTCCTCACTATCAATCTCCATATAAGACATTATGTATCCCAAAAAAGTATCCTTCTTTCTAGAAGGTTCTAAATTTGTCCTCTTATGCTTCGGTACATGGATGTATACTATCATGTACACAACTTTATGGCTAGATAGTGTGCTCCATTTCTCAAACTAGAGACCATATAATGTGTTCCCTCCTGCAACCATCACTATAGCTCCCTCTCAGAGTTGTTACCTATGACCTTCCTGGAACAAGAACAAGAACAAGTATAATCGTCACTATAGTTCTTTCTCAGAGATATCACCTATGACCTGCCTATAACAAGAAAAATAATAAGAAACAAGAACAACACTTTTCCAGTGTTGTTACCAATCATTCCTCCACAGTAACCTTCCTACAATAAACCAAGAACATCTTCATGGTAACCTCCATGGAATTTACAAGGTAACTTTTCTGGGACAAATGAAACAACCAAGAATATCTCCTAGAAGAGATCAATTTCATATTGTAAATAAGTGCATAATTAGTACTGAACAATCAAAATTTACATAATGATCATTGGACCATCAATATTCAAGTGTTACTAAAAATTTGATAACAAAATTACTGAGTAATAATAGACCTCTAAAGGTTGTTGTCCCAATTACATCATTTACTTAGGATGCAACGACATAAAATATCAAACTTGATAGGAAAACTTGGAGTCTTGTTGCTATTGTCCCATTTAATTTCAAGTTGTCATATATTGTAAGAGACATGACCACTACTGCCTCCAACTCTTGGGCTTCCTCTAAGTGCACTAGATCTAAGATCCCTTTGGATATTTTTTCATTTCTTGGAAAAATGTCTTTTTTCAAAGTGTACATTTCCTGCAAACACCCTCATGATATACAAATGCATACCTCTGAGATTTGTAGCACCATCCATCTTTTCTTCTAATCAGTACATTATCTCAACAAGAAGAAGTTAGAAATCTGAATCAGAAGGTTCAATGTCAGGAAAATGTAAATAAGCCTGAAAACCCTAATATTTTAACTTTGATGGATTGTCAGTATGAGAAGTGCAGTAGGTGTGCTAGGGAAAGGCGAGTTGGTCTATGCTAAAATTATTCCCAACTCAGCCCAATATTTTTCCCAGCGAGCTTTGCAAAATGTTGATGCAACTGTCGTAGCGAGTTTTAGGGTGAAATTTAAACTTTCGCCAAACTGTAGTATGAGAGGTGCAGTGAATGTGATGGATTAAGGTGATTTGATCAGTGGTGGAGTTATATCCAACGAATTTTCAATAAGTTCTTAATGATCTTGACAAGTTCATGTCTTAATAGAAAAACTATGTGGTGGAAATATTTCAACAAAGCTCTGATACCATGTTGATTTTTCTGATTCTGAGATATTGATAATTATTGCCTTATGATTTCAAAACAAGATTCACTTTCATACCACAGTTATCATAGAATAACTATACATTAAAAATATCAACTATAACAATGCAGCGGAAATAACAAGATCTAGAAATATGAACCATGCATAGTAGACACAAGAACACAAGAGTTTATCCTAGGAAACCAAACCTTTGGAGAAAACCCAACAACCTTTCTTATAGAAGAATTCATTCCAAGATATTACCAGTACATCACCTTCACCGGATCAGGATACCATAGAGAGAAGAATCCTCCCCAAGTCTAGCACCTCCAAGAGCTAGTGCCTCAATAGTATGACCAAGAATAACCAAGAGAAAGATCCTCCAAGCCTAGCGCCTCTCCAAGATAGAGCATAAGTAAGTAGACCAAGAACTACAACTGGGAAGATGCAACTAGATAGTGCGCACTACAGAACAAGAATTTTCTCTCTGTCCAAATGAAATGATATACCCTGTATTTATACTAATCCAGGTGCCTGTCTTTTCCTGTGGGGTTGACTTCTCATTCTTGGTATTCAAATTTACTTTATTATTTTCTATATTTTACTATTGGGGTTGACTTCTCTTCTTGGGTATTCAATTTCTTCCTAGGGATTCTTTAATGGTTAAATGATTCTTCTTGTACTTCCTTGTGGAGAATGACTTCCCGAAGTTTAAAAACTTCAACACATCTCAAATTCTTCTCATTCAGAGAACTCTCCCCCCTTTTGTTTTTAGCATATGTATCCTTCCACACATGCATGAGAGAGAGAAAATGTAATCCATGATTATTGTACATATATATAAGCCTTCTGCAATCCACTGCTTAGCTCTCTCTGTAGACTTGAAATCCATGGCTATGTCCTATCCTCTCAGGGCCAATCTTCTCCCAATGGAATGTTATATTTCTTTTTGGCGCTTCAAGGAATAACCTTTATTATTCTTCCCCTTGAATTTTTTGTACGTGTACCCTACCCCCACTTCGAACTCTGATTTATAAGCACATTTCATTCAATAAGTTCCTTTAGACAAAGGTAGCCAATTCATAACTATCAATTAATTTTCAAACATTTATATGCCTTTCCTTAGAGATGACTCACCCATCCCATGAGTCACTCATCATCCCTAAGATCTTTTGTTTTCTCTTGCAACCAACCTTTCTTCCTTCACTACATTTCTTCCTTCAAGGCTATGGAGTCCTCCTCAACAACTGGTGCATGTAAATTGTATTCTTTACTTGTTGGCTTCATGTTTTATGTGATAACCTCTATTGATTTTCCTTTCCAATTCATTCAGACTCTATAACAGTTGAATACTAGTCACTCCATGTTCTTCCTAAGTCCTTTGTCAAACTTTAATACCTTCTCTCCATCCCTACACTCCCCTCTGCAGCTCTTTACTACCTCAACCAACTATACAATATTTTACCTACTTCCTTGTCCAATGGACCCTGATATTAATCTAGAACAAACCCACACAATATTCATTTAATTCATCTAGTCATATTCTTAATATGATCTTAATTTAACACTTTATCCTTAAGTGTTCATCTACTCCACGGGAATACTCTGTTGTTAAAACTCAACTCCTTTTATTGCTAAATGGTTTCACTTCCAAAGGTGATCTACACCACTGCATGGGAACTATCATGAGCATCTTCACTTTTATTTACCTAGAAATTTCCTCTGGCATATAATTCTAACATATGGAAAAAAAAAATCCAAAATTGCCTTGTTTTGGAAAACTTTCACATTGAGCGATTATAAGCCTCATAGAGTCCAATTTCCCTTCATTCTATAGACTTATAACACAACCAAATGATTCCTATGATAACATACTCCTTCTATCATGTTGTCCAATGGATTACCTTTTGAATGGTTGTACTCAAGTCTCATTCTAATTAATGAGCTCCATGTTATGGCTTCCTGAAATTTCCATTTCTACTCAATTGTGACCTTCAAGCCCACCAGTCACCTTCCTTCTGATCCCTTGATAAAAATTCGGCTCAAAAATAAATTCGGAGTCGATATATAGATTCTTCTATCCAATATATTTCCAATGACTACTTTCTTACTCAATTCTGAGCACTGAGAAGAATGTTATGGTCACTTAAATATTTCCAATTTACCCCTTTTTTGCACCTTTCTCCATGGTGTAAATAATATCAAACACCAAATTTCACCACTTATAGAGGTAAACATGTCGGGAACCAAAGAAAATTTTCTATGTGGCACAGATAATATTGTTGACATTGAATTCATGGCTAGTCTCATATTGTCAAACTAATAATCTAGTCAAAATATGCAACAATATGTGTACAACAACTTTGTCATTTTTTCACTTTTCCCGGCTTGCCAATTTTGGCTCTAATTAAGCATACCTACACCAAATCCTTTGTAATTTTGACAAAATCCCAATTGGGTATCTGCATGAGTACATTTTGAATGATCTGTTGAAATTTCATATTCATCCAGGCTTCGGGCAGATAGTTATGGCCTGCATAAGTTTTTGATTTTTTCTATTTCATCCATGTATGTTATAGGTGTCTCCTTTCTCTTCTTATACATTTTTTTGTACCCAAATTCCAAATATGGCTCAATGGTTATCTTTTAGGGTCCATGGGATTTCCATAGACTACTCCTATGCCCCAAACTGACTTCGGAGCAAGACGTTAAGCCCTTCTGGAAACAAACTGGTACTAAAATTATACCTTGTACAATTTCAACTGTAACTTTCTCATACAAGCTCTGTTTTTCTCCTGAAATAGCTTGTTGGAAATATCTCACTGATTTATTTAATTTAATCTCTAGAGACTCTGTGGATTGGAGTTACACACAGTTCTTGTGATTTTGACTACCTAAAAATGTCATTTAGTCCCTCGAAATCGCTCTGCAAGTTGATGACCTTAAAATATTAAAAAACATTCTCACGGAATTTCATTTATCAACAGTTGTAATAGCTCCTCAAATTGGATTGTGTGAGAACCTGGTTAGTTCAGATGACATGGCATGGTATGTTTCTATTAATTCTCTTGTCACCCTTTGATTCAATTGTGTCATCATCTATAAATGTCCTCCTCAATGCTCAACCAGACCTCCTACAAGATTATCAGGCTCTTCCCTCTCAAGTTCTTCCCATCAGAAACTTCAATTCTCTTGGCACATGGATCCTACCGAAATCCACGGTCTGAACACTATCAAATGTTTCCATCAGGACTTCCTCTTTTTAAGTCCATCAGCAACACCCTTCTGAAAACCTTCAAAAACCATCCTCTTGAATACCCCTCGAAGACACTCCTTTCTACACAATATGACGGCTTAGATCGACCATGATCGATGGTCCTCATTCTTTTGGGAAAACTCCATCGGAAGGGAAAACTTATTTCCCCCACGACTCCTTCCAAAATCCAAAGTTCGAAAACCACAATGGATCCCACCTGTACCTAACTACTACATGTCTGTAATGTACCCAGCCACCCACAGGTTGGGCATGCTACATAAAAACTCGCTTCTAAACTAATTTCAAATTATGATAAATTTTCAATTAATAAAGAGGCATGAAATATTCACATGCAAAGACCAAAATTCATGCTACAACATAAAATAAATGAACCATATGTCATGCACAACAATAACCAGCAAGCATGCATATTATAGGTATGAACTTCATAGATAAATAAATACAAAATGGAAATAAGTATACAAGTAAATGAAACCATGACAGAGAGCACTTATCTTTAATGAAATGGATCACCAATTGGTTGCAGACCAAGGAAATTCCACCCAACCGTAGACATTGTTGTCCAACTCTCAACAGTAATGTCACCCCCGATCTAGGTCTATGAATCCACAAGGATGGTTCCAGAGTGACACTCATCTTCCCAAACCAGACAGCACTCAATCTCTCATATGCTTCTAAGCACACACATCAATCCAAAGTACACCAGCTCTCTTCTACCCAGTTTGCATAACCCAATAGAATGGACCCCCCTCTCTGTCACACAGTCCCTCAGGTTGTCCACCTCTTTCCAGGGCTCTATTACATCTGGTCAAGAATCTCCATGTTGGGACTCTCAGGATTCATGTCTATGGGAAAAACTTAACACATGCCAATGCATCTTAGACATGCATGCATTAATTCATGGCTGGAATACACCAATAGTCATTAATGCCATCCAAACGATGGCTCCTCTCCACAATTCGTTTTCTTTTCCCAATCCAAGATCAACATGAATGAAGAATGACGAGTGGGTGAAAGAATGAATGGAGAGAGAATGGAATGAAAGGTGTGAACAATTAACAATGAGTGAGTGAGTGAATGAGTGAACCCCCAAACAGACCAAAGATAGTTTTATATAATTCTTGGAATTAGAGAACCACGTGGCCTTCCCCAAAGAAGCTCATGTAACTGATATTCTCCATTCAAACAAAAATGGGTAAATAAAAATATAAAATAAACACATTTCCCCTCAAGCCCCCTCTCTTGTGGAATCATAGCCCTGTATAACTCTTGTCCTTGTCTGTCTAGCATCCAGTCATGTATTTATTATTAAGAATGATAAAAACATTACATTTCCTAGGGACAGTTGCCTCTTTTAATTGTTTGGGCACTTTGTCCCTATATAAATTAACAAAATACATTATTTAATATGGAGCTCAAAACCAGGGTATTGCATTCCCCTCCTCCTTGTTTTGGCAGTGTCCTCAGTGCATATACAAAATAGAAATCAAAATTTCAAAATTTATTCAAAACATTGTGGGTACTCTACCCACATGGCATCTTCATGCTCCCAAGTAGCATCTTCAGGACCGTAGCATGTCCACTGGACTTTTACCAACTCTATAACTTGATTCCGGAGCATTTTGACTTTTCTGTCCAATATTCGTATTAGATCCCTCTGTCTCTACCTGAATCATATGTCAATCAATAACATGGTTAGGATCATGTAGATATTTCTTTAGCAAATAGAAATGAAATACATTATGCACATTCATGGAAGCAGGAAATGCAAGCATGTATGCAACTGACCCTATTCTGTCCAATATCTCAAATGGACCACAGAATCTGGCTCCTAGCTTTGTACAACTACCCAACTTCAAAGAGTTTTTCTTGGGCTTCACTTTTAAAAGAAAATGCTCCCCCACTTTAAATTCTCTAGCTATAATATTATTATCTGCATAAAAAATTTTTCTATCATGAGCTACCTTTTAATTTTGCTTGATTCTAACCATCTGGTCTTCCATATCCTTGAGTAATTCTATACCAAGTACCACTCTATATGTTGGGTTGTCCCAACTCATTGGAGTATTGAATTTCCTACCATACAAAGATTCAAATGGGATCATTTTCAATGAATCTTGATAACCATTATTATAGGAAAACTCAACCAAGTGCAAGTAATCTTCCCACTTTGATAGCTTATCCATCACATGCATTCTCAACATGTCTTCAATTACTTGGTTGACTCTTTTTGTCTACCCATCTGACTGTGGATGGTATGTTGTGATAAAGTTCAGATTTGTACCAAATCCTTTAAATAATACCCTCCAAAAATTTGAAGTAAACTTTGTATCTCTATCTGAAACAATTGTCTTAGGTATCCCATTCAACCTAGAAATCTCCCTCATGTAAATTTATGCAATATCAGTTGTTGTATGAGTCATTTTTACAAGAACAAAATGAGAATCCTTTGTCAATTTATCAACCACTACCATGATTGAATCATGGTGTCTTGTTTTCCTCGACAATTTAGTTATAAAACCAATGGTTACCACTCCCCATTTCTTCTCTGGAATTGGTAATGGTTGTAGCAAACCCGTTGGGTGCCTATGCTCAGCCTTCACTCTATGACATTCAATACATCTGAAAATGTAATCAGCAACATCTTTCTTCATTTCTAGCCAAAATAATTGGCTTCTTACTGCTGCAATTGTTTTCTGGTAACCGAGATGCCCGGCATACTTAACATTATGCATTTCTTTTAATACCAAATTCCTACGTTCTTCGAAACTAGGAACATAAATTCTATTTTTATGCATAAGTAATCCATCTTCCTATATCTCATATTCTTTAATTTTTTGTTGTACAATTTCTTGTTGTAAGCTTTCCTTTACCTGTAGGTAATGTTGATTTGTAACAACAGCATCTGAAATTTTGCTCTTTAAACCTAATTGATGCATATTAATGGTTGTATCATGCATGAGATGTAATCTTCTACTAAGTGCATCGACAACTTTATTTTATTTTCCTTTGATATGCATGATTTCAAAATTGTATTCACTTAAAAATTCCAGTCATCTTGTTTTCCTGGCATTCAAAGTTGGTTGTTCAAAAAGATATTTCATACCACTATGGTCTGTTCTTAATTCAAATCTCTTCCCCATGAGATAATGCCTCCACATATTCAATGTGTGAACAATGGCAGCAAGTTCCAAGTCATGTGTGGAATAGTTCCTCTCATGTTCTTTAATCTTTCTGGACTCATAACCAATGACATATACATTTTGAGTGAGGACTCCACCAAATCCTTCCTTGCATGCATTTGTACATACCACAAAACTTTCATTTGGTTCAGCAATATTTAAAATAGGTGCACTAATAAGTAATTCTTTCAACAAATTAAAGTTCTCTTCACACTCAGTTGTCCATTCAAATTTAATTCCCTTCTTTTGCAAAGAAGTGATGGGCTGAGAAATCTTAGAGAACCCTTCTATAATATTCTATAGTAACCAGCTAATCCCATAAACGATATGACTTATGAAACAATCTTGGGTGTTGGCCATCCTCTAATAGATTCAATATTCTCTGGATCTACTTCTATACCTTGTTCTAAAATAATGTGTCCCGAGTAATGGATTTGTTCTTGGTAAAAAGAACACTTACTAAGCTTGGTATACAACTGATGTTCCATTGGAATTTGCAATACCAATATTAGGTGATGTTCATGCTCTTCCTCTGACTTGGAATAGATAAGTATGTCATCCAGGAATACTATGAAAAACTTGTCCAAATAATTTCTGAATATGTCATTCATTAAGAACATAAAGACAGTTGGTGCATTGGAGAGTCCAAATGGAACCACTACAAATTCATAGTGTCCATACCTAGTTCTGAAGGTTGTCTTATGGATGTCTTCTTCCTTCATTCTTACCTAATGGTATCATGATCTCAAGTTTATGTTTGAAAATATATTTTCCCTATGTAAGTTGATGACCTTAAAATATTAAAAAACATTCTCACGGAATTTCATTTATCAACAGTTGTAACAGCTCCTCAAATTGGATTGTGAAAGAACCTGGTTGGTTCAGATGACATGGCATGGAATGTTTCTATTAATTCTCTTGTCAGCCTTTGATTCAATTGTGTCATCATCTGTAAATGTCCTCCTCAATGCTCAACCAGACCTCCTACAAGATTATCAGGATCTTCCCTCTCAAGTTCTTCCCATCATAAACTTCAATTCTCTTGGCACATGGATCCTGCCGAAATCCACGGTCTGAACACTATCAAACATTTCCATCGGGACTTCCTCTTTTTAAGTCCATCAGCAACACCCTTGTGAAAACTTTCAAAAACCATCCTCTTGAAGACCCCTCGAAGACACTCCTTTCTACACAATATGACGGCTTAGATCGACCATGATCGATGGTCCTCATTCTTTTGGAAAAGCTCCATCGGAAGGGAAAACTTATTTCCCCCACGACTCCTTCCAAAATCCAAAGTTCGAAAACCACAATGGATCCCACCTGTACCTAACTACTACATGTCTGTAATGTACCCAGCCACCCACAAGCTGGGCATGCTACTTAAAAACTCACTTCTAAACTAATTTCAAATTATGATAAATTTTCAATTAATAAAGAGGCATGAAATATTCACATGCAAAGACCAAAATTCATGCTACAACATAAAATAAATGAACCATATGTCATGTACAACAATAACTAGAAAGAATGCATATTATAGGTATGAATTTCATAGATAAATAAATACACAATGGAAATAAGTATACAAGTAAATGAAACCATGATAGAGAGCACTTATCTTTAATGAAATGGATCACCAATTGGCTGCAGACCAAGGAAATTCCACCCAACCGTAGACATTGTTGTTCCAACTCTCAACAGTAATGTCACCCCTGATCTAGGTCTATGAATCCACAAGGATGGTTCCAGAGTGACACTCATCTACCCAAACTAGAAAACACTCAATCTCTCATATGCTTCTCAGCGCACACATCAATCCAAAGTACACCAGCTCTCTTCTACCCAGTTTGCACAACCCAATAGAATGGACCCCCTTCTCTGTCACACAGTCCCTCAGGTTGTCCACCTCCTTCCAGGGCTCTAGTACATCTGGTCAAGAATCTCCATGTTGGGACTCTCAGGATTCATGTCTATGGGAAAAAATTAACACATGCCAATGCATCTTAGACATGCATGCATTAATTCATGGCCAGAATACAGCAACAGTCATTAATGCCATCCAAATGATGGCTCCTCTCCACAATTCGTTTTCTTTTCCTAAGACAAGATCAACATGAATGAAGAATGACGAGTGGGTGAAAGAATGAATGGAGAGAGAATGGAATGAAAGGTGTGAACAATTAACAATGAGTGAGTGAGTGAATGAGTGAACCCCCAAACAGACCAAAGATAGGTTTATATAATTCTTGGAATTAGAGAACCACATGGCCTTCCCCTAAGAAGCTCATGTAACCGATATTCACCATTAAAACAAAAATGGGTAAATAAAAATATAAACTAAACACATTTCCCCTCAAGCCCCCTCTCTTGTGGAATCATAGCCCTGTATAACTCTTGTCCTTGTCTGTCTAGCATCCAGTCATGTATTTATTATTAATAATGATAAAAACATTACATTTCCTAGGGACTGTTGCCTCTTTTAATTGTTTGGGCACTTTGTCCCTTTATAAATTAACAAAATACATTATTTAATATGGAGCTCAAAACCAGGGTATTGCATACCCCTCCCCCTTGTTTTGGCAGTGTCCTCAGTGCATATACAAAATAGAAATCAAAATTTCAAAATTTATTCAAAAAGTTGTTGGTACTCTGCCCACATGGCATCTTCATGCTCCCAAGTAGCATCTTCAGGACCGTAGCATGTCCACTGGACTTTTACCAACTCTATAACTTGATTCCGGAAAATTTTGACTTTTCTGTCCAATATTCGTATTAGATGGACCTGAAAGTATCCCTCTATCTCTACCTGAATCATATGTCAATCAATAACATGGTTAGGATCATGTAGATATTTCTTTAGCAAATAGACATGAAATACATTATGCACATTCATGGAAGCAGGATATGCAAGCATGTATGCAACTGACCCTATTATGTCCAATATCTCAAATGGAACATAGAATCTGGCTCCTAGCTTTGTACAACTACCCAACTTCAAAGAGTTTTTCTTGGGCTTCACTTTTAAAAGAAAATGATCCCCCACTTTAAATTATGTAGCTATAATATTATTATCTGCATAAATTTTTTGTCTATCATGAGCTACCTTTTAATTTTGCTTGATTCTAACCATCTGGTCTTCCATATCCTTGAGTAATTATATCCCAAGTACCACTCTATATGTTGGGTTGTCCCAACTCATTGGAGTATTGAATTTCCTACCATACAAAGATTCAAATGGGATCATTTTCAATGAATCTTGATACCCATTATTATAGGAAAACTCAACCAAGTGTAAGTAATCTTCCCACTTAGATAGCTTATCCATCACATGCATTCTCAACATGTCTTCAATTACTTGGTTGACTCTTTTTGTCTACCCATCTGACTGTGGATGGTATGTTGTGCTAAAGTTCAGATTTGTACCAAATCCTTTAAATAATACCCTCCATAAATTTGAAGTAAACTTTGTATCTCTATCTGAAACAATTGTCTTAGGTATCCCATTCAACCTAGAAATCTCCCTCATGTAAATTTATGCAATATTAGTTGTTGTATGAGTCATTTTTACAAAAACAAAATGAGAATCCTTTGTCAATTTATCAACCACTACCATGATTGAATCATGTTGTCTTGTTTTCCTTGACAATTTAGTTATAAAACCAATGTTTACCACTCCCCGTTTCTTCTCTGGAATTGGTAATGGTTGTAGCAAACCCGTTGGGTGCCTATGCTCAGCCTTCACTCTATGACATTCAATACATCTGAAAATGTAATCAGCAACATCTTTCTTCATTTCTGGCCAAAATAATTGGCTTCTTACTGCTGCAATTGTTTTCTGGTAACCGGGATGTCTGGCATACTGAACATTATGCATTTATTTTAATACCAAATTCGTACATTCTTCGGAACTAGGAACATAAATTCTATTTTTATGCATAAGTAATCCATCTTCCTTCATCTCATATTCTTTAATTTTTTGTTGTAAGCTTTCCTTTACCTGTAGGTAATGTTGATTTGTAACAACAACATCTGAAATTCTGCTCTTTAAAACTGATTGATGCATATTAAAGGTTGTATCATGCATGAGATGTACTCTTCTACTAAGTGCATCGACGACTTTATTTTATTTTCCTTTGATATGCATGGTTTCAAAATTGTATTCACTTAAAAATTCCAGTCATCTTGTTTTCCTGGCATTCAAAGTTGGTTGTTCAAAAAGATATTTCATACCACTATGGTCTGTTCTTAATTCAAATATCTTCCCCATGAGATAATTCCTCCACATATTCAATGTGTGAACAATGGCAGCAAGTTCCAAGTCATGTGTGGAATAGTTCCTCTCATGTTCTTTAATCTTTCTGGACTCATAACCAATGACATGTACATTTTGAGTGAGGACTCCACCAAGTCCTTCCTTGCATGCATTTGTACATACCACAAAACTTTCATTTGGGTCAGCAATATTTAAAATAGGTGCACTAATAAGTAATTCTTTCAACAAATTAAAGTTCTCTTCACACTCAGTTGTCCATTCAAATTTAATTCCCTTATTTTGCAAAGAAGTGATGGGATGAGAAATCTTAGAGAACCCTTCTATAATATTCTATAGTAACCAGCTAATCCCATAAACGATATGACTTATGAAACAATCTTGGGTGTTGGCCATCCTCTAATAGATTCAATATTCTCTGGATCTACTTCTATACCTTGTTCTAAAATAATGTGTCCCGAGTAATGGATTTGTTCTTGGTAAAAAGAACATTTACTAAGCTTGGTATACAACTGATATTCCATTGGAATTTGCAATACCAATATTAGGTGATTTTCATGCTCTTCCTCTGACTTGGAATAGATAAGTATGTCATCCAGGAATACTATGAAAAACTGGTCCAAATAATTTCTGAATATGTCATTCATTAAGAACATAAAGACAGTTGGTGCATTGGAGAGTCCAAATGGAACCACTACAAATTCATAATGTCCATACCTAGTTCTGAAGGTTGTCTTATGGATGTCTTCTTCCTTCATTCTTACCTGATGGTATCATGATCTCAAGTTTATCTTCGAAAATATATTTTCCCCTCTTAGCTGATCAAAGAGGTCATCAATTCTGGGTAGAGGATATTTTTTCTTCATAGTGGATTTATTCAATTGTTGAAAGTCAATACACAACCTCAATGTTCCATCCTTATTTTTTACAAAGAGTACTACTGCTCCCCAAGGTGAAACTCTTGGACATATGTACCCTTTCTGTTAGACAACTGAGAGGGGGGGTGAATCAGGTTTTACCGTGCTTAAACAATTATGGTTCTTTTAAAATCTTTGTAGAGACACTGAATGATGATCACAATAATGCAAGGAAATAGACAATGGCACTTTCAGCATCATCACATATATGAGAAATACAGAGATAGATATTTCCCGAGGAAACCCATGCAGGGTAAAAACCTCTTTTTCTTTATATGATAAGTAATGGTTACATTCTTTACAGTATCATATATATGAGCACCAACTCATAAAGAG
>ML801023.1:85663-98699 GCA_009831015.1 Picea engelmannii
GGATGACAATTGTAGACATGGGTCATGGCCACCAATCATACACTGTGGATCCATGCCGTCAAAATATAGCATAGCCACCAGGAATACACTGTGGATCTATGCGAAAAAATTCAAATTGAGACGACATAGCCACGAGACATACATAGTGGATCTATGTGTCACAGATTATACATTCTCCATCGCAACCTGGACAAAGAGATGATATCTAGGGTCTTCAATCTTGTCACCCAAAGTACGAATCTAACCATGTGATTACATCTGTTGAAGTCGAACATGGCAGAAACCACTTGATTACCGGTCATTGATGAAACCGTTAACAAGTGCGAGGGAAATCACCATTGATGTCAATGACTCCCAAGGTACTCTAGTACAATCCATCGAGTCAATGATGTAAACCCACTATTGAAAGCGAGGAAACCTACCATTGAGGCATGCAAGCTACAAGGTACCAAAGAATTTCTAAGTCTTGATTCTGGATAATGAGTTGAAGTCGACAAAACAAAACTCGTCACATGAGGGCCTTGATGTATCCCTCATCAATGACACGTAATGAGTAACAGATTTTGAAGGTGAAATAGAGTATGACGTAAATTGAACTGGACACAGGGAAGGCTGACATAGAGAGAATGGATAACTGTATATGGCCGACTCAATAAAGGTTTCAGATGGACTTCTCTTGAACATATGAACGACACGACCAATGATTTGGCAGCATTGACTCAAAGATGACACAGGGAATGACCTTGTAGCAAATCGAATGAGAGACAAATGGATTTCCCAAACTGGCTTCAAATGATGAATAGGGGGTGTCATGTTCAAGAGAGACACTTACTGCCAATCAATACGAAGATGAAAACATATCCCTTTCCCAAATTTTCCCCCACCATTTCTGGCGAATACCTCTTTATTTTTACGCAAGCTTGAGGAGGATAACATATGTTTGTTGATATAAGCTTATCCTTCGGATAAGTCCTTCGGAGTATGTTTAACGAACCCTAAGAAGGAGTGCTTCGGTCCCATTACGGGTCTGTCAATGTTTGTTTAACAAGTCCAACGATAGAAAACTTGAAGGTTTTTCATGATTATAGAGTCTGGAAAAACACTTAAAAGAGAACTCTCTCAGTTCCTTTTTCATAAAATAGTCCGATGAGACCGAAAAAGAGATAAATTGTCGCTCACTAGACGCTTTCTTCAAATACTTTATCGAGCGTGAAAATAGCAAGGTCGCTCGGCGATCTTTTCATGTTTAGAGAGTCTGAAAAGAGATTAAAGAGGACTCCAGGGGAGTTCCTTTTTCGTATAACCTTGTTGAGCCCGAAAAAGTGATAAAAGTATGCTCAATCACGTTCTCATGTATTTTCGAGCGCGAGAACGGATGAAGACCACGCTCGAGGTTTTATACAAAAACCATAAAAAACAATCAAAACATGTGATGGAAAAAGAAAAATTATGTCTGCATCCCGGTACATGACCATCAAAGTCGTCACGCCTACAAAAGTTACACTCAAAAGGGCATTAGGGATTAGGGTTTAATAAATAAATAATTATTAAAAAAACAAATAATATGGTAAAAGTAAATAAAAAGGAGTAAAACTCTTTTTACCATATCATTTTCACTTTTCCATTATTTGAGCCCAAAAACCCCTCTTTTACCCTCGAAGTTCGGCGTCAGATTGCAGGAGTTACGAGCGTCCATTCGTTGAGCCGTCAGTGACAGTGAGGTAGGCTCTTTGTCTTCTACTCTTTCATGGTTTAATTTTTCATTTTCATTGGTTAAAAATTCATTTTTGAGTTGGTTTTATGAGCCCTACTTGCGCTCATCCATTCTGGCAGGGGGGCTACACGGGACCTGCGAGAATGGGGCATTCTCGTAGGTGAGCCCACAGCAGCCTGCGAGAACCGCAAAGCACAAAAAAAATTAAAAAATTTACTCAAAGAAAGAGAATCAATTCATGAATAGAGTTGCTAATCCTCTTTTTGTGCTTCTTATGCAGGTAATTGGCCATCAAAATGGTTCTTGAATGGCGTGAAAGGGAGCACGAAGAAGACAATTCTATTGTCGGAAATCATCCACCCACTATTGTTGCTCTAAGAAACTATGGCCTTCTAAAATACTTTCGTATCCTGGGCATGAGGGCCCAAGACAGGTTATTAGAGTACCTGGTGCATATGTGGGATCCTGATCAGCAGGTATTTTATGTGGGGGTCCACACACTGTCCTTAGATATTGAGGACATTTACTTTTTGACTGGACTGTCACGGTGTGGGTACCATGTGAGCCTGACTGGTAGCAGAGGTGGTGGGTTGTCCATGAGTGAGTACTACCACATACATTGTGTTCCCGAGGCAAAGAGGAAGAAAGGTAAAGTAGTTATTTAGGGGGTACGGGATTTGACCCTCCGTACTATCTTGTTTACCATAGCTCGGATGGCGGGGAGCTCCGCTCCTCACATGTCTCTACAGAGTTACTTCCATTATGCTATAGAGTGTACTGAACCTCGGGTTTTCAACTGGGCAGATGATGTGTTGCGTAGTATGAAAAAGCAGTTGAACAAATGCAGACGAGGTGACCTAAAGCAATTCGAGTATGGATCTTTGTTGGTGTCCTTCTTCCTTGAGAGGGTTCCATTCCTACTCTTGCGCAAACTCCATCCAGCTCTCCTGGTGGTCCTTCTTCTTCTGGGCACTCTCTTCCCGGTTTTATTCCCACACTCCCTCAATTTCCTTTTGGAGGACCTTCTTCGTCTTCTACTGGCAGTCTTAATCCTAGTGGCGCTATTCCGTCATTCACTCCAAATTACCAGTTTCCAGTTGGTGGAAAATTTCACTAAGGTGGTATGACTCAACCCCCTCTCAATGGGAAAATTCCTTTTGGAACGCAAATCCCAATTGGAACACAAACCCCAATTGGAACACCACCTTTGATGGGAGGACCGACCCCACCTTATGGGAAAAACATACCTCCCTCCTTGGCCCAGTATTGGAATCAGTTGATACAACATCCTCCTCAATCCACTGGGGGGCAGCAATTTCCAGTTGCGTCCATAATACCCCCTAGTATGGGCCAACCATATCTAGGTTCGTTCAATCCCATTTGGGGGGCGAATGCTCAAACTCAAGCCCCTGTTCCAGGGTATACTCTTATGAGCTACTATCCTCTCCAACCACCATCGAATCTGCCTGGGTCTTCACATTATATGCAGACTGCTTATGGTCCTACTGGTTTGCTGACAGGGCTTCCTTCCCAAAGCCACCAGTACCCATAGGTGAATCAACAGTTACCCTTTATCGCCACTTTGGATCTTCCGGATTTGTCAAGGATTTTAAATGATCCTATTCGTCACTCTCCCTAATGGCCTGCTATACTAGCCAAGATTCCATTGGACATTCCTAAATTCGACGGCAAATCGGGAGAGGACCCAAACAATCACATTATGACTTTTCACCTATGGTGCTCATCCAACTCGTTGATGGATTACTCTATTCGTTTACGTATTTTTCAATGAACCCTCACAGGTTCTACTACGAAGTGGTATATCGAATTGCCAAGAGGTTTCTTCTCTGACTTCAACACCCTAGCTATGGATTTCCTTACGCATTACCAGTTACTGATCTGTTATGACATGGGGACTGAGATTTTTACTTCCTTCAAACAGAACAAAGCCACTCATATATCCGATCACATCCATGAGTGGAGAAGGAGACGATGTCTCATTAATCTTGAGCTCCCCAATCAGTTGTTGGTAGAGTGGTTCACAAAATCATTTGTGAATGACATCGGTCGTGACATTGCCATGGGTGTCATAGTCACGAAAGAGAAGGATATAAGTCCTGCTCAATATCTTGACCTCGTTTACTCACAAACGGGAACCCTTTACGATCTACTACCTGACTTGCCTCATCCTTCTACTTCCAGCACTTCAACTACTCCAGCTGCCTTGCATGCAGCTGATGGTGTGGTTGGTATTGTCCAATCCCAACCACATTCCACTTCAAGCGCAAACCCTCCATCTGCTTCTTCTAATGTTCAAAATGATCTGTCTCCTGCCCCTCCCACCAGCAATACTTCTGAGATAAATGCAGTTCAATCTACCCTTGCCGGTAAAAAAAAGCTAAAAAGGGAAGAGGTAAGAATAAGGAGGGAAAAAATACTCCTCAAGCAGAGCAAACCAAAACTACCCCTGTTGATGATCGAGATAAGCACAAACCATGATACCCTTGTCTTATCTGTGGTGATGATCACTACACAAAGGATTTTCCACGACATGCCGAGGTCACTAAGTTCCTTCAAGGAGATCCAAAACCACCTGCATCGATTGTTTTTTCCCAACCCTTCCCGTCTCAACAACAGGCTCAGTTGGTCATCCATGACCAACCCTCATCTTCTACTACCTCCTATGTTTTGATGTGTACTATCGATTCTAAGCAGAGCGATGTTGCACTCACCACTCGAGCCAAAGATTATTCTCCCTCTAAGGAGAAGGCTGATGATTTACCCCCTTCCTTGGTATAACCCTCTCCCCCGACTCCACCTACCAACGGTCCTCTTCATCTCGAACGACCGAGCCTCGACACAGTTTTGCGAACCCCCCCAAAGGGCATCGTTTGGAAATCATCTTTCAATCCTCACGCTTGTGCTTCCCAGAACTACAGCATTGTTGAAGATCTGGCTCAAGCACCTTCTGCGATGTCATCCCTCGAAGTCCTTCAGACTTGTCCCGCACGACAGAAGGCACTGTTGAAAGCTATTGGTAGAATCGATCTGACGGATATGAATTTAATAATCTTTGACTTGGAAGATCACATTCCAAGGTTACCCCCTCAACTCGCATTCTAGATCCAAGTGGTTGTCTCTGACAAAAACATTTTCCGAACCATTATCGATGAGGGTGCCTCGACATGTGTTATGTCTCTTGCTTGCTGGAAAGCCATTGGCTCTCCTTCTTTAAATGAATCCTAGAACACTCTTAAAGCCTTCAACAGCTCTGTTTTTAATCCCTACGGTGTCCTTCCTTCGTTGCCCATCACGTTAGAAGGAAAAACAGTCCAAGTCGAAGTGGAAGTCTTTGACGCTCCCCTTGATTACAATCTTCTGCTTGGTCACAGCTGGATTGATTCCATGCGCGCAGTTGTGTCGACCCTTTTCCGTGTGGTACATTTCCCCCATCAAGGTAAGGTTGTTACCGTCGACCAACTAGCCTTCTTTAATTCCGATACCTGTACTAGAAATGTATCGTTTATTGCTAAAACCCCACCAGGTTATGAGAACATCGGTGTAGGCCTTCTAAAAGACTCTTCGTTAATGGGTACTTTCCCCATTCCACCGCCTAATGTTCCATGCTCATTTGTTGCTTCCATCAATATGATCTCCACTTCGCCTCACGAACTTCCTGTGTCTCACAACCCTTGGATAGTACCTCATCCTAGAGATCATCTTCGTTTCGGTGACGCAATGCCGTTAAGTCCCGTTGAATCCGCCTATCAGGCCATTCAATCAGCAACACCTTCTACCCACTCTCTTGGTGATTTTCCTCCCGATCCTTTTCGTGTCATTTTTCCCACTGACGAGATGATCATGTCTGTCATGGAAGACACCCCTTGGGACGATGGGCATCATCGTTCCATCCTCTTTCTGGAGCAACATACCATTGAGAACTACCAACGGATCTCGACTATGTCGACCGTTGTCGTCATATCCACCATTCTCGAGTCTACACACGATGTGTTTTCTGAAGGGAACTTAAGCAATATCTCGCCCACTATTCCCCTTGACATATCCATCAAACCTAGGATTGTCGAAAATGTCCATATCGAAGCTTCGTGTTCTTTTGATGAAATCGTCACCTACACATCCCTTTTCAAAGAGTTTCGTGACATATTTGCCTGGAGCTACGAAGAAATGTCGGGTATCGACCTTGAGATTGTGATACATGAGATAAAGACATACCCCGACGCTAAATCCGTCCGGCAACGCCTTCGTCCAGTTCACCCACGTAAAGCGGCTTCTATCAAGCTCGAAGTCAAGAAACTTCTTAAAGCCGACTTTATTTATCCGGTGGCTCTCACGGACTGGGTTTCCAATCTTGTCTCGATTGACAAGAAACAAGGTACCATTCGTGTATGTGTTGATTATAGGGATATCAACAAAGCTTGTCCCAAAGACAACTTTCCTACCCCCTTCGTCGATCATATTGTCGACGATTGCGTCGGAAGTGAAATCTTCTCTCTCATGGATGATTTCTCCGGGTATAATCAAATCAACATTGTTCCCGAGGATCAACATAAGACTTCTTTCATTTGTCCTTGGGGTACTTTTGCCTATCGGAAACTTCCTTTCGGTCTCAAGAACGCTGGCACAACTTTTCAACGCGCTATGTCTTATGCTTGTCATGATATCAAGCACATCGTTCAACCATATTTGGACGATTTACCCACTCATTCAATGCGTCGAGTCGATCACCCAACCCACCTCTGTGCCATTTTCGTTCGTTGTCGGTTCTACCGTATCCATTTGAATCCTCCTAAGTGCATTTTATGCGTGGAATCTGGCCGCCTTCTAGGTTTTATCGTTTCGTGTCAAGGGATCCGGGTGGATCCTTTAAAGGTTGAGGCGATCCTTAATCTCCCTCCTCCTTCTACTCTTCGCCAGTTACAAAGTTTACAGGGGAAAGAAAAATTTCTTCATCGTTTCATCCCAAATTATGCTGATATAACTCGTGGATTTACGTGACTCTTAAAAAAGGGTTCGGAGTTTGTCTGGGATACCATTGCTAACAACTATTTTGAAGCTTTGAAATTGTCCCTAACGTGTGCTCTGCTTCTCTTTCCCCCCGATTACAGTCGCGATTATTTCCTCTACCTTGCTGCCTCAGATTACACCATTGGTATGGTTCTCGTCCAAGAGGATGATTCTAACGACGAACATGTTATCTACTACTTGAGTCGAAGTCTAATGCCTACTGAAAACAAGTATTTACATGTCGAGAAACTGGTCTTGGCTGCCATCCAAGACGTCTAATGCTTCCGGCACTATATCCTCTCACGCAAGACTACAGTGATTTCTCATTGCAACCCTATGCAACACATTCTCACCCGTCAATTGCTAGGGGGAAAATACTCTAAATGGATTGTGATACTCCAGGAGTTTGACTTGGAATTCGAACGCGCCAAGTCTAAGAAGTCCTTAGTCTTTGCTGAGTTGATATGCGACTTTCCCCATTCTGCAACGGAAAATGTAGCAGCTGATTCATTACCTGATGAATCTTTTTTCCTTATTAGAATTGATGATCTTTGGTATGGTGATATCATTATATATCTCCAAACCCAGAATTTTCGACCACCTTTGTCCAATACTAAACGATGTCGAATACGATACCAAGCTCGTCAATACATTATCCTTGGGGATACTCTTTATCGTCTGGGGATTGACTCTGTTTTTCGACATTGTCTAACGTTCGACGAAGCCGAGAAAGTTTTGAATGACTGCCATTCTGGAGCCTGTGGTGGTCATATGTCTAGGTATGCTACTGCCCAGAAGATCTTACGAGAAGGGTATTTTTGGCCTTCATTATTTCACGACTGCATAATCGTCGTTCAAAAATGCCATGCTTGTCAGACCTATAATAACAAGATACGGTCACATCCTGCTCCTCTTCACCCTGTGGTCTCAGTTGGTCCCTTTGCGAAATGGGGCATCGATTTCATGACATGTCACCCTCACTTGGCCGAGGGGCATGGTTACATTATTGTAGCCATCGATTACTTCATGAAATGGGTCGAGGCGATGCCGACATTTGACAACACTGGAAATACCGCAGCATTATTCATTTTTAATCACGTCATAGCTCGTTTTGGTGTTCCCCAAGATATCGTCACTGATCACGGTAGCCACTTTAGGAATTTTATAATGTCCGAACTTACTGAAAAGTTGGGTCTTCGCCATGATAACTCAACGCCCTATTACCCACAAGCCAATGGCCAAGTCGAAGCGATTAACAAAGTTCTCATAACTATGCTCCGACGAATGATAGGGATTCATAAAACAAGTTGGCACATAATGTTGTTTTCGGCATTGTGGGCGTACCGGACATCCGTCAAGTCTGCTACTAGGTTTACACCTTTCCGGTTAGTGTATGGTGTGGAAGCCATTCTCTCGATTGAATGCGAGATACCCTCTTTAAAACTAGTTGTTGAACTCCTACCAAACACTTCTGCTAAGGAAGAACGTCTATTGTATCTTATGTGATTAGACGAAACTCGACGCGATGCCACCCTAGTCATAGAAGCTCAGAAAAAGCGTGTCAAGGCCCAATACGACAAACATGTCAAGCCTCTAATTTTCTCCTAAGGTGATCTTGTTCTTCTCTATGAACAAGATCAAGATATGTTAGGAGCTGGGAAATTCGAAGCCATGTGGCGGGGTCCTTATATAGTTCGATGAGTTTTGTAAAAAGGAGCTTATGAGTTGGTAGATTACGATGGTATCCCTTTGAGTGAACCAAGGAATGGGTTGTACTTGAAGAAGTACTATGCATAAAATCATCTGTGCACGAGTACTTGTATTTTTATTGTATCATACTTCTTCTCTATTACTATAGCTTGCTTTTGTCGTTATTTGGTCTCTGCCCTTATGTGACGTTGTGTTTGATTTCCAAATGTTGGAGTCTTCGCTACCCTATATTGGCTTCGTTGATGGAACTAGTCGTAGTACTCAGAACCTTGCTTCCGCTACGTGGGCAATTTACGCCCCTATAAACGAACTTGTCTCCTTACGAGGTGTGTGTCTCGGTCGTGCGACCAACAACATTGCAGAGTATAGCACCGTTATTGAATTATTGATTTATGTTATCTCGCTCGGAATCCGTCATTTGGTTGTGCGACTCAATTCGCATCTTGTAGTACTACAATTAAGTAATGTCTATACTATTCGAAGTCCTACTTTGTTACGGGTATATTTGCGAATTCGCCTCTTGGAACATTATTTTGATTACATTGAATATCAACATATTCCTAGATGTCTAAATACATTAACAGATGCATTGGATAATTATGTATTAGACAAACATTTGAATCATTTATAAATCAATCACATCAATATTCACACAACACATGATAAACCGGTAGAAGTCGTCTGTATATATAACGATCAAAAGAGTTTTTTACAAAAAGTTTTGTCCGAAGACCAAAATATCAAAATATGAAGCTCATAGCTTCTACAAAGTGACGTCATGGATGACGTTCACGGTAACACATGACTGCTCGAGAAACCCTACGAAGCAGTCAACTCATGGACCCTGACACCCCTACTGTGTGACGTTGATCGCGTCATGGAACCTCTTCAAGAGGTATGTCTGGAATATCTACGGTCAAGCCCTCTATGTTTTGTTCCACTACTTGATAATCCTCGACATATTGTGGCGCTGGCACTACCTCTCCTCGCCATTGAATGGGAGAAGTACCAGGAGGATGGTAAGGTCCAACATCTGTGTCATCAAAAACGAATTTTGTATTTAGTCTTTGGACGAACATATAAAAAAAACATTTGAATATGATTAAAATTCACAAAAACATTTAAAAAGAAAAAAAATGTATGTATTTCCTACCAAGTTCCCCCCACTAAGCATTCTCTGGCAGTACTAATTACGGATCTCCTCGGAAATCCAACCCGGCATAAGCATAATCATCAACCATCAACATCTATGGTTGAAGCTAGTCAAAGAAGGTATCATCATACTTGATGATTGGTCCAGATACGTGTCGGTCCATGAGTCGACACCATCTCAGCATCCTTGGATCCCTGGGAGACGGTAAATTCCACTCAACCTGCAACCTCAGTAATGGAACCCTCTCAAGGAAGAAGGACACCAAAAAAGATCCGTACCCAAATTGCTTCAGGTCACCTCATCTGCATTTGGTCAACTGCTTTTTCATACTACGCAACACAGCATCTGCCCAGTTGAAAACTCCCTAGTGGAGTCGCCAATTTTGTTATCGGACTAATCGGTAGGTGTGGACACTAACAGATCTCCCTAGATCCACCTGGATCTATAACAAAACAAGACAGGACATGACTCGTTCCCTAAGTTTTGACCATTGAATTAGCTAGTAGGAAGGAACAAGTAACATACCTTATTATCACTTCCTAGGGTCTCTGTTGCTCCCGCTTTGCTTCGGTGCTCTCATGAGGTCAAGACCAAGACAACACAAACCAACCAAAGTGAAGATAGCAAAATATATTCAATTGTCAACTTATGTGTATGATCAAGGAATTACACAATAAAGTGAGAATAGCTTTATGGGAAAGGGACATGCCACTGTATCATATTAATTGAAAGTAAAGATTACAACCTGATAGCCTTGATGTCACAAGCTTCCTTTCGATGTCTCTTGGCTCTGACACACACACTTTCTCAATCCTTGCATGAAGAAGATCAAATCCTCTCGATAGACTTGCTAGAGTCTCCAAGCTATTGTTCAGGCTAATTCCTTCACACAATTCTTTCACCAATTCTCCAATGAATCTTGCTTAACCTTTTCCATGAGAATTCCCTCAATATATAGGAGAGAATGAGATAGTTACTTCGATAAGAATGATCCCACAATATCAGGGAATCTAGTACAAGGATAACTATTCGAATGCTAACCCATTCTTCTAGAAGATTCCCTTCTAGAAACATCAAGAATTCATCTTTTTCCATGCTTTAGGACGACTTCGCACCCTAGCTATTCAGCACAGTGTGATAAGTTCGCACCCTAGCTTAAGGCAGCGTACGAGAATGGGTCATTCTCGCACCCTAATATATTAGCTTCCTGCGAACCCTCTTCAAAAGTGAGTTTTCTGGGAAGAGATGAAAGTAACTTTTCTTAGGAGAAATTTCTTATGAAGAGCCTGAGTACACCATCATTAATACACCATCATGATGACCAAAATCATGGGTAACACTCTAGGACTCCAGAAAATTACAACTCCCAAATCGCTCAACTCCCTCGGAGTGATACCCATTGAAGCTCTTACCCTATCGTTCCACTGTTAAATCAGACGGTCACGAGAACTATTGGAGGGTCTTATATCAACAAACTGCATGAATTCTCTACTCCAAGACTCTGAGAAATTACAACTCTCAAGTCCTTTAACTCCCTCAGAGTGATACATGTCGAAGTGGTCATAAAGTGATGATGATCGCTTATCGTCAGTTAATGCCTCCACTTACATTATCCTTCCACTAGCTTACTACAACAACTAGGACTCAATCAAGTGTTGTGATGTGTTAAGCCCTAATATAGGCTCATTACCCCTTAATTGGGGCATATTATATTAGTAATGTTATTTTATTTATGTCAGCTTTAGGCCATTAGTTGTAATTATACCTCCTAGTCTCCTATATATACCAAGGAAACATTTTCATTTTGAATCATCTTGTACTTGAACATTTAAGTGGGGTAAAAAGAGGTTTCCCCTCGAAGAGGCTTATTATCTAAAATTATCTCTTTTTCAAGGCGTTGAGTACTTTTTCTGAGGTTTTTCTATGCTATATTGATATTTGGTTCTTAACATATGGTATCAGAGTTCAAGGTCTTAGGGTTTCGCTGCTACATCTGAGACACCTTGGAATTTCCGCTATAACTTTTTTTCTAAAACATTTTAGAAGGAATGGCTTGGAGGATATTTAGTAGACGAATCAAGGTACGTTGGGTTCAAAATTCAGCTCATGATACCTTATACTTTCGGAAATAAAGCATGTACAAGATAGGGTTCTAGAATCATCCTGAACTGAGTCATTGCGGAATTTTCGCTATAAAAAAAATTCTGTAACGTTTCAGACCCTGAACTTTGGAGGATATTTACAAAAATTAGTAAGGTATCTTTGGTAAAAATTTAAGCTTCTGGGTCATCTTAAATTTGTATATACACCCTGTGTAAGATAGGGTATCTAACTAGTCCTATTGACTAGTCTCAAGAAGGTGTTCCAGGTAAAACAATCATAAATTCTTCCTAGAGTATCCAAATTGAGTAGGACTAGTTTCATTTGATCATGGACAGTCTCTAGTATTTCTGGTGTGAGTTTTAGAATTTTATATCAATTATTTTGTGCGGGGCACGCTATACAAGTGAAATCTCCTAGAAAGGCCAAAAATCAGCAAGTTGTGGGGAAGTGACCGTAAGTTCCACTTGGCACATCCAATTTTGATCAGACCTGTGGAATTGCAGAGAAGAAATATCATAGAACTACATAAAAGAAAGTTTCATACCCAGAAGGGATGAAAATTGGGAGATACAACAGAAGAAATATTGTCTAGCAGAACCACCTCAAAATCAAGGTTCAAAAGTGATACTTGGCCAACATGCCACCAAAAAAGGGAACTTCTAAACCAAATAATCCTAAAGAAAATCCTACTTGGACTCTTGATGAATATGAAGAAATGCATAGGGACATAAATGAACTACAAACGAAGATGGATTCAATGGAAGCTAAGTTGGATACCAAGATGGATTCAATGGAAGCTAAGTTGGATACTAAGATGGATGGTTTAAAAGGGGAGATCATGGAAGTATTGAAAAAAATTGTAACAGAGAAAACACCTGAAAGTGAAAATGCATCCCATGAAATTCATGATGAGGACACAAGGAAGGTGAATCAAGAATGGAGAAACTCCAATTTTGGTTTGAAGACCAACCACGTTCCTAAGATTGATATGAGGAAGTTTGATGGAAAGGACCCAATCACATGGATACTTCAGGTGGAGCAATTCTTTGATCTCCATAATGTGCCACATACACAAAAGGTACGAATTGCTTCTTTATATTTAGAACCTAATCAATTTGTATGGTATCAATGTCTTTGTTCTCACAAATCACTTGTCACTTGGACAATTTTTACGGAAGAAATGATAGAACACTATGAGGATACAAGGAGCAATACCTTCTTTAGCCAATTGATAAATCTCAAGCAAAAGGGTTCAGTTACCGAGCACATTGAGAACTTCCAAAGATTTAATATAAAGGTAACCAATATTCCAGATGAGCACTTGATTGATG
>ML801023.1:102631-122252 GCA_009831015.1 Picea engelmannii
TCATCTTGTACTTGAACATTTAAGTGGGGTAAAAGGAGGTTTCCCCCTCGAAGAGGCTTATTATCTGAAATTATCTCTTTTTCAAGGCGTTGAGTACTTTTTCTGAGGTTTTTCTATGTTATATTGATATTTGGTTCTTAACAGGATGGATGGTCCTTATTCATTTCGGGACTTTAGCACTTCAGGACTCTGGGACATTACAACTCTTGAGTCGTTCAACTCCCTCGGAGTGACACCTGCCAAAGCGGTCATAAAGTGGCGATGACCAATTACCGTCGGTTAGGACCTCCACATACTCTATCCTTCCACCATTGCTAGATCCGACGGTCATCATTACTTTTGAATTCCTTCCCTCGATCTAACGATCGACGGGAATTTGGGACTTCAGTGCTACGGTACTCCAGGTTATAGCAGTTCTAAAATGGTTCGATTCTCCTAGAGTTAAACTTATTGAAGTGGTCAACACTAGATGACCCTGACCAATGACTGATATTTCACCCAAGCCTCATATCATATCGGATGGTCAGTGAGACTTCGCGACTTCGGCCTTTTTCATGCTTTTACCATGTCTCCCATAATCGTCGAAGTGGTGAAATTCTGGAGTCTACATCTCCTGCTTGGCTTTGATCGACAGTTGACGATCAACCAGATTGATCTGACAGTTGGGACTTAATCCCACCCAGCCCCTGGTTTCACCTCTATCCAATGGTCCTCATTCACTTGAATTCCAATCTAACAATCCAAAACTACCTGATTCAACGGTTGTGATTGCTCCTGAATTTCAATAGGGAATGGTCAATATTCTATGATGCTTTACAAAGGATATATGTCCTACATGATGCTATGGATTTTATGCGATCTCTGCAATGATATCACTCCTGAGATTTAAGATCTCGAAGAAATAATCATGCATAAGGACAATACCATAATATCATGTCCAACAGTGATGATCCATATTGGTTTGTTGTTTCAACCAGAATCTTTGATACCAATCTGTAACATACCCAACCACCCACAAGCTAGGCATGCTACTTAAAAACTCGCTTCTAAACTAATTTTGAATTATGATAAATTTTTAATTAATAAAGAGGCATGAAATATTCACATGCAAAGATCAAGATTCATGCTACAACATAAAATAAATGAACCATATGTCATGCACAACAATAACCAGCAAGCATGCATATTAAAGGTATGAATTTCATAGATAAATAAATACACAGCGGAAATAATTATACAGGTAAATGAAACCATGACAGAGAGCACTTATATTTAATGAAATGAATCACCAACTGGAAGCATACCAAGGATGTTCCACCCAACCATAGACAATGTTGTTCCAAGTCTCAACAACAATGTCACCCATAGCTAGGGCTATGAATCCACAAGGACGGTTCCAGAGTGTCACTTAGCTTCCCAAACTAGTCATCACTCAAGCTCTCACAGGATTCTCAACACACACAACAATCCAAAGAACACCAGCTCTCTTCTACCCATCCTGCACAACCCAAGAGAATGGACCCCCTTCTCTGCCATGAAGTCCCTCAAGTTGTCCACCTCCTTCCAGGGCTCCAGTGCATCTGGTCAAGAATCTCCATGTTGGGACTCTCAGGGTTCGTAGCTGTGGGAAAAATTTAACACATGTCAATGCATCTCAGACATGCAAGCATTAATTCATGGCTGGAATATAGAAATAGTCATTAATTACAACCAAACCATGGCTCCTCTCCACAATTCGTTTTTCTTTCCCAATCCAAGCTCAAAATGAATGAATAATGAAGAGTGGATGAAAGAATGAATGGAGAGAGAAAAGAATGAAAGGTGGGAACAATGAACAATGAGCAATGAGTAAGTGAGTGAATGAGTGAACCCCCAAATAGACCAAAGATGGGTTTATATAATTATTGGAATTAGATAACCACATGGCCTTCCCCTAAGAAGCTCATGTAACTAATAGTCTCCATTAAAACAAAAATGGGTAAATAAAAATATAAAATAAACACTTAGCCCCTCAAGCCCCCTCTCTTGTGGAATCATATCCCCCTATAACTCTTGTCATTTTTCGTCTAGTAGCGAGTGATGTATTTATTATTAATAATGATCAAAACATTACATTTCATGGGCACACTGGCCTTTTTTAATTATTTGGGCACTCTGGCCTTTCATAAATTAACAAAATACATTATTTAATATGGGGCTCAAAACCGAGGTATTACAGTGTCATTCTCTGATTCTCCAACCCTTGTTATCATGTTCTCTGACATGACGCACTAACATGGCATGTTGATGTGGTATTCTCTTCCACCCTCGGCCCTCTCGAGACAACATGCTTGTCTGATAGATTAGACAATCAGCAATCGTGTGGATCAATGGCCACGATCATCTCAAGTTTGTAAGTTGTGCACCCATTACCTCGGTTACAAAATCTTCATCAGAAACTCAACACCACCACTAGACCTTCCTAACAGAACTTTCCCAAGTCACCCTTCTAAAATATATAATGGTTGAGATCACTCACATCCAATGTTCTATATCTTCACAGACATAAAAAAATGATCGACCTTTAACTTAGTCAGACTTACTTCTTTGGGACATGAAAACAAACCAAACCTTTTGAATGGGTCTTTCCAAAAATGACTACTCCACGAGATCCGACGACTGAGAGCGAGGCCAATCAATGGCTCGCCTTATTTCGACTCATGCCATCAGACTCCCCCCCTTTGGACTTGAACTCATTCTCAACTCCAAGATTTTTATAAAATCATCTTCCTAGAGGCCTATCAAGAATGCCCTTTTTGGACCTCTACAATTGAATCTCTACCATTGGTCCTTTCATTCGAATTAATCTAGGTCATCACTTCACTTAAACTTCACAGTGGACATGAAAATGTGAAATTTGACCTCCTAGGACAAAATTAAATCTAGAACCCACAAATTGATGCCATTGATCCTCTCATTGAATATTTTGAAGCCACTTAACTCGAAATCTACTCATAATTTTGGTATTTCACTCTAGTTCTACCATTTTTCCCAAATCCATCATGGTGAAGCTATGAAACAGTGAAAATCTACCAATTTCGCATTGGCTCTTAGCCCATACAAGATTAGTGTTGAACCTTGAGCTATGATACCATCGTGTAACATACCTAGACTCCAAATATGGGTCCTCTCACTGAAAAAATGAATTAGCACATTAAAATGAAGATAAAACACCAATACATATAAAATAAACCAAGGGGCAGCAGGCCCATAATTTAACATGCATCTAATAACATTTATAAAGAATTCAATGCATCCAATAAGCACACAAAAAACATACAGCATTCGAATATTCATTTACACGGTGAAATAATCATAAAAAACACTACATAAACGTATATGTTTATAAAATTTAGCCAATTGGTTGTGTACGAAGGATGAACCTCCCAGCTATAGATATTATTGTTCCAAAAATCAACAACATGCCACCCTCGAGCTGAGGATATGAGTCCACAAGGATATTTGTCCCTCTTGGTTGTTCACTCTCCATGCTCAAAAACCTAAAACCTAGGTTCTATCCCCACAACAATTCCAATCCACTAACTCTCTTCCCCACAACCTACACAACCCAAGGAATGTACCCCCTTCACTACTCTTTGTCCATTGGGTTGTACCATTCATTTATCAGGGCTTCCTATGCACTTGGTTGGACATGAATATCATAGCTAGGGACTTTCAAGAACTATCAATTGCTTCAAGAGATCTCAGAGTATCCTTCACAAGGATCTTGAGCCACTTCCTCAATAGGAAATGCACTACAGGCTTACAACCCATTTTTATAGGAACACAGGCCACATTTATAGCATAAAACATATCCCAATAATGGTTTCCTACAAGCACAACAAGGTTGGTGTTCTTCCCAACACTCAGCTACTCTCTTGTTGCCCAAAAACTGCATGTAAAACACTCCCCTATTTTTGTACTCGAATTTCCTTCTTCTCCCTTTCTTTCTTGACTCCCACTCTTTCCAAATATGATTGTACTTCAACCCCATGCTCCCAATAACTATGGGATGTGACTTCTCACACCCACCCTATTACATGAATTCAATGATTAGATTTGGGAATACTCAACAATAAAATAGAAGGTTTATACACAGTGATAATTAACTTTAGGAAAGTGGGCTTGAATTAATACCCATAAATTATTTCCCCCTTGCACCTCTCTCTCTTATGGAATCATAACCCCCATTGTTATTGTCCCTCTCATATCACATCCATCGATTTCCATTTTTATTAATTATTTCATTGTACTGATTACATAGTTTGGCCCTCGAACATATTAATCAATACAGGCTCTTTTCCCCAAACATGTCAACTCACCAACTTAAATTATAGTTACATAATTACATTATAATTTGTGGGGATTAAAATTGGGGATGTTACACCACTAGCAACTATATAGAGAACCATGTTCCCTGTCCTAACCTCAACCAACCAACAAGGTTGACATCTCAACAAATGGATGAAAGAAGAGCAAAGGGACTATGTTTCAATTGTGACAACAAGTACATTAAGGGGCATAAATGAGGTGAGAAGAAATCATTCTACATAAACTGTGAAGAGGAAGAAGATCAAGAATTGGAACCATCACAAGATTTAGATCTAGAAGATACTACTCCAACAATATCTTGTCATGCATTGGTTTTCATCATTACTCCACAAACCCTCAAAATACAAGGATACATCAAAAAGAAAAAGGTACTAGTGTTGATTGGTTCTGGTAGTACCCATAACTTCATCAAATAGAAATTAGCAAAAGATATCAATTGCTTTGAATTTCCAGCAATAGATTTTCAAGTAATGATTGCAGATGGAGGTACCATAAATTATTCTGGGAAGTGTCATAGTATTAAGCTCAATATCGGGGAGTATTTTTAGGATATTCCCATTATTTCCATCCAAATGGGTGGTGTTGATGTTGTATTAGGGGCCAATGGTTGCAATCATTGGGAACAATGGCCCTTAATTTTCAAGATCGTTTAATGAGATTTTCATTAAAAGGAAAGGAAATCGAGCTTAGAGGTATCTGAGGGAAACCCTTTAAGGTGATAAGCTCTAATAGCATGACAAAATTACTCAAAAAAGGACACCATGGTGTAATTGAACAATTGTGCTCATTATATGTTCAAACATATATACACTCTGCTCCATTGGACCTCCAAATAGTTATCAGCAATCATTCCAAGGTATTCATGACCATGTTATTCATTTGCAACCAGAAAGTGTACCTTATAAGATTAGGCCTTACATGTATCCATATGCATAGAAGAGTGAGATTGAGTGTGTAATCCAAGAAATGTTAGAGGCCGACATCATTCAACCTAGCCAAGTTCTTTTTCTTCACCATTGGTGATGGTTACAAAAAAGGATGTTTCATGGCGTATGTGTCCAGATTATAGACAGATCAACAAAATGACCTACAAATATAAGTTTCCTATTCTTGTCATTGATGAATTATTAGATGAATTGCATGGAGCGATTACTAATTTGGATCTATGTTCACTATATCATCAAATCACAATGAGGGAGGAAGGCATTTCCAAAACAGCTTTTAGAACACATGAAGGTCATTATGAGTTTTTGGTTATGCCATTTGGACTTAATAATGTACCTTCAACATTTCAAATCTTGATGAATTGTATTTTCAATCCCTTCCTTAAACAATTTGTGTTATTATTTTTTGATGACATACTAATCTACAACAAATATTGGGAACAACACGTACAACATTTTGATAGCATATTACAACTATTGGAAGACAAACAACTTTACGAAAACCCTTCCAAGTGTTCCTTTTGGGTTCAAGAAGTGGAATATTTGGGTCATATTATATCTCATGGTGGTGTAAAAGTGGACCCTAACAAAATTAAATCTATGAGGGAATGGCCAATTCCCAAAACCTTTAAGAAACTTAGAGGATTCTTAGGATTGATAGGATATTACCACAAGTTTTTTCAAGAAATATGGTCAAATAGGAGCACCTATAAAAATATTATTAAAGAAGGAATCATTTTCTTGGACTCAAGAAGCAACCAAATATTTTGAAAAACTTAAGGAGGTTATGTGTACAACTTTTGTTCTGACCACACCTAACTTAAAAAAAACATTTATTGTGGAGTGTGATGCCTGAGACCATGGAATTTGTGTAGTTTTAATGCAATAAGGAAGGCCCCTTTCCTTTGAAAGCATCCAACTTAAAGGAAAAAACTTACTCAAACCCATTTATGAAAAATAAATGTTGGTCATACTACATGTTGTTAAGAAATGGTTCCCTTACCTAATAGGAAGTCACTTCAAAGTAAAAATATATCATGATAATTTAAAGTACTTCTTGGAGAAACAATTATCTTCAGAAGAGCAACAAAAATGAGTTACAAAGATGCTAGGTTATGAATTTGAAATTGTCTACAAAAAAGGAAAACATAATGTTGTGGAAGATGCCCTTTCAAGGAAAGAAGAACAAACAGAAGGTTCAATATGTGTTATTTCTATTCTTTAATATTATTGGGTGGAAGAATCAAGGATAGAATGGAAGAAATATCAAGAGGTATGAAATATCATTCAGCAACTACAAGAGGACCCCATTTCATTAGATACATTTGTATGGAAGAATGATTTTCTATGGTATCATGATCGCCTATATTTATGTAAGAATTCCCAACTCAAACAAAAGGTCCTTTTGGAATTGCACACTTCTCCTATAGGAAGACATTCAAGATTTTTGAAAACATACCGCAAGATCAAGAAGGATTTTTTCTAGGAAGGTTCTTAAAATTGATGTTCAAAATTTTGTGTATGAATGTGTAGTCTACCAATAAAATAAAGGAGACACAATCAAGACGCCAGGTCTCCTACAACCATTAGTTATACCAAGTCAACATTGGGAAGAATTTTCAATGGATTTTATTACAGGTTTACTCAAATCCAAAGAAAATGTTGTCATCATGGTAGCAGTGGATTGATTGAAAAATTATGCCCAATTTTTCTCTCTTTCTCATCCTTTAAAATCAAGTACAATATTTGTAACCTTCGTGGAAACAATTCAAAAGCTACATGGAATCCCCAAGATTATTGTAAGTGACAGAGATCCAATTTTCACTGGAGCTTTTGGACTAAATTATTTTCTTGTTTGGGTACTCAATTGGCTCATAGCTCATCTTACCATCCTCAATCCGATGGGGAAAATGAGATCGTGAATAAACATCTAGAAGGATATCTTTGTTTCTTTGCATTTGATAAACAGAGATAATGGGTCAAGTGGTTTCCCTTGGCGGAATGGTTGTACAACACATCCTTCCATACTTCATCAAACATTTCCTCATTTATGGTACTTCATGGATATCATCCTCCATCCATCACATCACCCTTGAAATGGACTACAAAGGTTCAAGAAGTTGAGAACTATTAGGGAATAGACATCCATACTAAACCTAGTAGGAAAAGAAAAGACATATTTAAACAAGAAAATAAATGACAAACACGGTACATGGATATTTTACCTCGGAAACCCAGAAAGGAAAATCAAGATTCCTTGAGCATAGTTCTCTTATTCTCTTATTCTCTTATTCATTCAGAATAAAGAGTTACATGACTAACCTTGGTATACACCTAAGACACAATTTCCATCATACTCTCTTGCTTTACACAAGAACAACCTTGCATCCAATTTGACTTACTATTGGCCCATGGTTTTGACACATTTTATACTTATCAGTTACTCTTTTTGACCACCTTTAGCTCACCTTACTAGGTTATTACCCTTCTTTCCATGCTTAGTATTAGTCCTGTGAACATAAGTGAGATTGTCTAATATTTTCTTCTTGAATTAGTTCCTTTATGATTTGATGTTTGATTAGATTGAAGAGTGACTCTTTTTCCTTATGGGTAGATAGGGTATCTTAGACTATATTCATTTGCCTACACATATTGTGTCTATAACTCACAAGTCTATGGTTGGGACTAACAAGTAATTGTACAAGTTTTATTAAACGACAAATAAATAACACGACGCTTACATATATATATATATATATATATATGACCAGTAACCTTCTTCTAAATAGTAGCATGAATAGCAACTTAATACAATTACAATGTGCCTTATTTATAGGCTTTACAACATGAAAAACCTTAAATCATGGCGCCCAAAAAACAGTTGTATATCATTGGTTGCAAATCCCGCAAATCCTGGGATTCTATCATAGTCGACCTCAGTCGGATTACCATTTGGCTACCATTCAACCTCCAGTTAGTATTCAATTGGTTTCCACTCAACCTCTTGTTGACCTCTTTTCGATTGACCTTTCGACTTTCTAGTCGATTACTTCAACCTTCGACTTAACCATCACCTTGACTTGACTTATTTGTCAACTTATCCCCAGTCGATCCACCTTGACTAAACAATCGAATGACTATTCTTTCACTACAAAGAATATAACAACCCAACATTCTCTCGCTTGTTGTCTTCCTTTTTGATACAGGCTAGCATTAACATATGTTCACTAACCAGGGGAAGCAATTCCCATTGCCTCTTCTTGATGTGTTTTCCTAACACCCATCAACTAGGTGATGGGGGTGCATATTTGAGCTTATGCTTCTTTCAAATGGAGACCATAATTTTCATATTTGGAAAGTTCCAAATAACCTCCACCTATTGATCATGAAGAACCAACAAGTTTTAAGAATTCAGAATCAATTTTAGTATTGCAATTCTTCTTCACAAAAGGCCAACGGGGATGGTTTCCCTTTTGAACAAAAAGAGAAGAAAAGAAAAAGATACTAAAAGAAGTAAATTGTGTATTTCCATCTTCTCACTAAATATCCCTTGTGTTAGCTTCGTCCAACATTTTACAAAATCTAAAATAGAGGTCATATGCCCAAGATATGCCAATTTTCTCCCACAGTCTGCAATACCCCCAACACTTAGTCATTTTCACTTATGCTAAATGACCTCACTCCTCTCTATACTACTGCCTCATACCTAGCCATTTTCCTCTCCAAATGCTTAAACTATCAGAATAAACCATAAGTACTCATGTACACCAATATGAATGTGGAGAAAAACTCCAATATAGATAAGAGAGATACGTTAGACAATAACTCTTTAAATAATAGGACAACCTCCTCCAAATATCCAAATACATTCATACAACACCTTTCACATATTCTCAATAATAAATACATGATCTCAATAATACCTATTCATACACTACACAAGAGGCCCATTTACTATTAGAATGACCCTTTTACATATATATTTACACATTACATGTACATTTAACCCCGTATATGCCCCCCCTTGGGGTCATATCATATACATTTAACCCCATATATTCTCCCCCTTGGGTCACAACATTTCTCTTGAATATCCTCGCTCCAATCTGGCACAAACCCCCTTCCCTCTAAAGGGATGCTCAACCTCCCGGTCTAGGATTGTTCCAATCATTGAGCTGAATGGCTCGTCGAGCTCCTAATGGGAACCAATTTAACTTGACACAGGCCCTTCCACCTTTTTCGGCATAGGTTGTGTGGCACTCGGGGACCCTCTTCCTAGCGCTCTTCAAATATTAACACCAACTGGCACTAGCTCTCTATGCTAGGCTCCCCCCTTGATGTGATAATGGACTACGACTGTAGGCCAACTCCCTTCGTGACCCCGTGCTTCAAAACTTTCGTGAGCTACTTACTCCCTTTTTCCTGATTCCCGAATAGGCGAAATCTTCGGGACCAAATCTATGGTCCACATTCTTCTCATGATCGACAGCTAAGATTGAATTGCGAGTTTAGACTTCGCGAGTCCTCTCTTTCTCAATTCTGTCCTTCCCAATTTGTGAATCAGTGAAATGTTGATTTCTCACCACGTGTACTATCTCAATGGACGACGAGGATTGCTTCGGCTCCTAGCTCTTAGAGTTTTCTCTTCCTTCCTTTTTCCTCTGTAGTGACTTCCTCTGAAATACGTGGATCTTCACCATGCGTCCTCTTGGATCCAACGGTCTAGAATCACTGTTCTCCTTGCAACCTTCCCGAAGTCTGAATCCTAGAACTCTCAGATCTGCTTCCACCTATCTACCTGGGAAAATTCGGTCTTAGGGACTTCGGTAAGTCCTTGACTCCTTAGTGCACCTTTTCCTTTTTGAGACTTAGGCTATTCTCAAACTTTGTCTGCTCTCCTTGAAGATTTTTGCGTGGATTCTTCTACGACTTTGCTCGGCTTGAAAACCTTCAAGGTTCCCAGTTCCTCTGTGTCCTTCAGTGAACTTCCCCGTTCCCTCCTGGGAGTTTCTCACTCTTCCTCATAGGCTTGTAAGATGGACTTACAATATCCTTGGCGCACTCCTTGCGCTCGACTCAACTTTTCTATGGCTTCTCCCTTAGCCTTCCTGAAGGTTTTAAGCCATCTCCTTTCCTTTGTCAATGCACTCTTGCAAAGCCTTCTTTCCTCAGAGTGTTCAGCAACTCTGAACTATGCTTCCTCCTACATAGTATTTCTTTCCAAGGTACTTAACCACCTTGAAATTTCCTCCCGAGCCTATGAATTATCCTGGTATGCCCTCCTGGCAGTTTCTCTTCTACATCCACTGTATTCAGACACACACTCTTTGCATCGGTTCACAAATTTTCCACACTCTGTCGCACACTCCTTGCACTTAACCTAGAGAACCAGGCATAATCCAACCCACTTATAGATAGAAAACTATATCTTTATCCCTACAGATGATTTCTAACATTCATCTACAATTCAAATGCATACAAATGGCATTCATCACAAAATACCCATTACACAGAAATTGATAACAGGAAACACTATCATTTTTCTATTAATGGCAGAATATCAAATTACAAATGTTGAGTCCCGACTGCGACTGAGTATCGACTCTCATCAACCTCCCAACTTGGCTTACAATAATTTTTCATCAAATTCCAGCAGCCTCTACTGGGCATACAATACAAAGATTTATACAAGAGGGGCTCGATGAGCTTCCCTCCAAACTAGTCTAGTGATGTCTAATCACCATTCAAAATGCTTGACTACAGAGGTAGATTGCAATGATGGAAATCTGATCTGAATCGAATGCAGATCCCTTCAATCGTCAACCACTTAATGGCGACCTTATCTTTAGCTTGTGCAAAGGCACAACTTGGCTCTTCCAGCTTGTCATCATTAAATGCCTTGATCATGCTTAGATTCTCAAAGGAAAAAATGAGAGGGTGGCGTCTCTCCCTTCCTTGAATGTGCACCATGCGTGTTAATTGGCTGGTGTGTGCTGAGGTGGAGCAATGCCCCTGCATCACAATCTCTCGTCCTAGTATACCCTTTTTTTATCTACATGCAAAGAAGAACAGAATCGTAAATAAAGTAGTTATAATGACTGAATTTTAACTACCTAAACTAACTATGATCAACAAATTAGTTTCCTATCAAACATATGCACATAATCATAATGGAAGCACATTGATTACACATGATTAGGGTAGGAAAGAAGATATTTATCTCATATTAAATGAATATCGAATAACAAATAATGAAAATCACCTTATCCTTGTTATGGCACCACCTAGAACGACCATCTAGATTCCTCCTCCTGGGCCACTAGAGACTTCTTAACCTCCATACTCCTTACTCCAAATGTGTGATAGAAAAAGAAAGGGGCTCTTTATTTCAAGTTGATAATGAGGTAAAGGGTGTTAGAAATGGAGGCTTCCAAGAATAGGGGATGGTCTTAAAAACACTAGATTGATTACCTACATACTTAGGAAAACATTTTCTAGCATAAGGGTGCTCCCTTTCTCCTCAAATCTATGGCTCTATTTATACCACGAAAAATTGATTAGAGTAGTTATGTAAGGATAAGAGGTTAACAACCTAGAAAACTCATAAAATCCAATCAAAAAGGTACATTTTTTGCACATTTATGTTTTTTAGTGCATTTTGGAGGCATATGTGAGTTTTTAAAGGGAAACAAGTGTATATAAAGTTGCATATGCTAGTTGTCAGATCAAGAGTAACGTATGGATTTCCAAAATGTGTTTTTAAAGAGTTTTAGGAGGAATTTTGGTTTGCAAATGCAATTTGATTTGGGATGATGGCCAATGAGTGCATATATGCATATGGAGTGGAAAAAGATGCTATTATACTTATTTGGTGTGTTATTCAAAGGATTGGGAGACTCCTTCAAGCTCCCTGGATATTTAGGGTATTCAATTGGAGAGAATCATTTCAATGTGGGGTTAGATTTAGGTAATGAAATAGATGATTTATCACAACAATTGACCTATATATCCATGGGTAAGTATCCTATTTTAACTTGTATTGATCTCGATCCTAATTTTGATCCTATGGCGGGTGGCTCTCTAGTTGGTCATGGGGAGACTAATCCTAGTTTCGACCTCCACTCATATGGTTGCCTCAATCCCATAATCACCAGATTGAGTGGCATGTTTTCCTTGAAATTAACAAGACTTGATTTAGGGAATCATGATCATTTTCCTTAACCCAAAGAATCTTGTCTCCTTGGACTTAAATAAAAAGTTACCTTATCGATATATGATTCTTTTGGTGATCCAATCCCATAGCTAGGACCTTTTTCGGAATTTTTTCAACCTATATTCAAATAATTGATCTTCAAAAAATTGAAGAGAGGATTGATCATCTTTAAAAAATTGAGAGAGGGATTGATTATTTTCAAAACATTGAAGAGACGATTGATGGGATCAAGGATAATAGATCTTTGTCATAGGCCAAATCCTTTGATTCCTCTTATGGGACCTCTCATCCTATTCTCTCTCTTGATAAGAGGGGTTTAAGTAGCATTTTTATATTTCCTTTCGTTGTAGACTTGTTGTTGATACACAAACTCTAAATACATCCCAACGACCTCCTCTAGACTTGAACCCTTGCATTATTGCATGACTATCCTGAGACCCAATTGCACGATATAATTTGTAATCAACCCCTCCAATCAATTAAATACTCCCACATGTGATCCAAGGAGAGTTAATAATGCATGAGTGTGAATGCAACGTCCAACTGAGCAAGGAGAATGAGTCTGAGTGATCATGTGGTATGTGTGATGACATGGTTTCCCTGTCATGGCTCAGTGAATTGTCATGGATCCCAATGCAATGACATGTATCCTAATTTGGCATCACATATCTCGATGCAATGTCACATATCTTGAGGCATGGTACACATATCCCAATGCACAATACCCACTTGAAGTGATGGGTATAACATCTTAGCAATCCATTAAACGGTATCACCTAGTGACATCTCTTAACAAAACATAACAAATATGGTTTAGTTTTAATATTTTCCTAAGTCTTACAAAGGGGAACCATATAAACCCTCACACATGCACCAAGTTCTAGGAAAATCCATATTTCCTAAGTACCTAGGTGAAAGATAGGAAAATATGGATAATAATAATGAAAGGGAAGGGAAAGAACATCATGTGATGATCCTCAAAGTCTTAGACATGCATAGGTCTTTTTATTCATTTATTCATTCATCTAGCTTTTATGAGCTAGGATTTTTTATATATATTATAGCCTTCAAGAGGGAGCTTAGCATTGAGTTACTTCTCCTTGGAACTACTTTTTACTATCCCTTTATACCTTTTTTTAAGTGTTCAGTCTATCAAACAAGTCCCTTTTTATTTAGACACTCATAGACTAGCTAGGGACTAGGGGAATTGGCCTCATAGCGAGGTGGTACTACTCAAGATTTTATTTTGGGATTTTGACTTTAGCTCTTCACCTCTTAGCCATTTTGGCTTTATTATTTCAATATTTTGTTATGAACCAACACCTTGAGAATGATACAAATTCAATGAATAACAGTCCACTTCAAGGGGGAAACCTCGTTTTGAAACCTTATTTGAGGATCAAATCAAACTTACCATGGTTTTAGAGATAGGTGTGTTGATCCCCAATACCATATTCCTTCCAACATTGTCTTTTCATCCACCTCAAAATGAAACAATAAGCCTATTATCACAAGATATACCACATTTGTGAAAATCCTTTTGTTGGGGATTTTAAATGTCTTTCTGAGACAACTAATAACACTTCACATTAATTATCAAACTAGGGGTCGTATTTTTATTTCAAGTCTATGTGCAAAGTCTATGTAAGCTACAATTTCCTATGTAGTGCTAGTAATTCTAATGATTGTGAAGTGAATGAAAACTCAAGCAGTCTATCTTTTCTTGAAATAAACACACTTCAAATCACTCTATGCAAAACCTTGTGAATAATCATGGAAAGGAAAGATCACACTTAATCCGAACAATTCCTTATTGAAAAGAAAATCACATCCAATCCATGCAAAACTCATTGAAAAACAGAATCACTCTCAATCCACACCGCTCTTGCTGAAAGGAAATAAAAATTGCAAAATGGAAAGCAATCCAACAATTCTCTTGACCAATCCTAGACTCACGATGATATTAAATAGAACACAAATTCTATAATTTTAATAAGAAATATTATATGTTAACGAAGAATCTAAATAATGCAACGAAACCACAATGAAACTCCACCCAACAGAAGTAACAACAATAACAAAGATTCTCGATTCCTGCTAACAGTTGACCAAGATATGTAAGTAATAGCTCAACAATCAAGAACAAATAATATTCCACACCAACCAGTAATCACCACAGCATTTAGAATCCTAAAATGGACTTTAATAAATCTACCTAATGAACAAATAAAATTGCAACACCTAATTAGCGAAGGGGCCCTTCCTTCACCAATCGGGGCTACTAAAACAACTCACAAATTGATGCTCAAATAGCATGAACTGGTATTCTCATATTATAGAAAAGAGATGATACAATAAGTCCACCAGACGCATGTTACACAATTTGTTCCTCTCTTATGCCAACCTCCTCAACCAGAGAGGGTTCCTATTATTTAAACATTTCTAGATAACGGTCTTTACAAAATAGAATATCAGATCTGATCATTACATAGCACAATATCTATTACACATTCATTTTGTTACAACTGATGTACAAAATAGAGAATTTTGATATATTATCACAACCATGAATAGTTGCAAAAACTAGTACTCTTGTTTCTTCTGGTGACTCATCCTTGCCACATGGGCTCTAGTCTTCTCCTATACTTGAGCATCGGTCAAAGACCAAATGCCCAAGTATCAATGATATCATGGAAGTGGCAACATTGTGGTTCAAAGGGTGACAAGATCTAGAAGTAACAACATATCAAAAGGGACACCATCTGAGCTTGTGAAGGAGTAACAACATCAAATCCTTGAATGAATAGAACATGTTTCCAACCTGCAAGTATATGCTTCCAATCCATATCATTAGTAAACCTGAAATCAAGTAGGAAACTACTTAACAACCCATATCACTACTTAAATAATGCAATTCATAAAAAGGTTTTACCTTGGGTGAAAACATGAAGTCACAGGTAAGATGTTGTCAAAAAAGGGTAAAATATGACTTAAAGTATCTTCAAAATAGGGTAAATGGATGGAAAAAAGGTACAAATAATGGGCCCAACATCTACCCTCAACTAGCCCTGTTACATGTGCTCGTGCAGCTAATTTCTATCTGAGATCATGATAAGCCCAAGAGTAGGTTTCATGTAGTGTGCTAAGTTGGTAGGCCTCATGTGTATCTTTCTCAGAAGCCCTGAAACCTGCTGACACCATAACTTCCATTCCCCAATTTTTCTCCATCACTTCCAACTCATACATGGGATGATACTTATCTATAGAAAACTAGATTAAAGGAAAATAAAACTTCAAGTCAATCCACTAAGGGCCTCTCTGTTCAATACACGAACTGTACCTACTCAATCACCCCATGGCTCTTCTGAAGTTTGGAAACCCAAAGGGTTCCCTATTTTCAATTGCCATTGTATATGACTCCCATATTCTTTTGCATCCCTCCAAGGCCTCAAATGTTGCATCGTTGATACAACTGGCGTAATGGTTAATTACCTATGCCTGAATACTTACAACTAGCCTTGAGAGATCAAGAGACCTGTTAATGAGGCTTTGATACCTGGTAGAATCATCTACACAAGCAAATTATTCCATAATCCTTAGCTCACATGTGGCCTGGCTCCTTTCAACATTCTCCTGGGCCAGTTTCCACTTAACCTGATGCAATAGGTAGGACAGAAAATCTTGAAACTGGAGGTCTCCTATATAGGGTGTATGATTAAACTCTCTTTCATATGGCAGAATAAAATCATGAAAACAAAATTCACATATAGAGTGTTGTGTGATCATATCAGTTGCATAAAATTCCTTCCAGAAGGCTTTAACACTTGTAAATAGGTAGTGTGTATCCTCAATTATGGATGTGAGATGAAAAAGGATGGACTTCTCTTGAAGAAACAAAGCATACATAGGAGAAGGCATTTTATAGTTCAAAAAATCCTGAATAAATGAACATGTCTTGTGATTTTCTTCCTTCTTCTTCTTAACCTGATTTTGTACATCCCTTGGCTTCTTCTGATCTTCTCCCCATTGTTCCTTTTTCATCATATAGAAAGTTATTTCATCTACTCTTTTCCTTTCCATATTCTGAAAAATTTGTCAATGTTCTTTTAGAGGAACCATGCCCTCTTGGTAGGATATTTCCAGTGCCTTCCACTTGTCAATATCTTCCTATAAGAATATAGGAGAGGGAAATTCAAAGGTAAAAACTCCAACTTCCCTGGTTTCCACTTCTTTTTGTGTAGATGCCATTATGATCTTTATTTCTTGAGGTGAGTATCCCGCAGGCCTAAAAATATCTTCCCAAACTGAATAGGACTCCTCCTTTGGTTTCTTAGTAGCCCCTTTTTCTGGGAAGGTCACTTTATTAAAGGTTTTGGCCACATTAGTAGGGGTGTTTAACCCTACAGTCTTGGACATTTCCATAACATGTTTCTTCAGTTCCCTATTTTTCTTCCTTAATTTCAAATTTCTCCTTTTCAATTTTACAACTTGATTAATCAAAGAGGGATATTTCTTCTTACCTTTTATGGAACCCATCATGCTAGGTTCCCCTTCTTATGTCTTTACTTTAACTAGTTTATGTGCAGCGACCTCAGTATTGACTGGCTCTTCGGAGGTTGGTTCTTGTGTAACAGCCTCACCATCAATCATTTCATCTATGCTTGGTTCTTTTGTAGCAAGCTTAGTATTAATTGGTTCTTTGGTGGTTGGTTCTTGTGTAACAACCTCCTCATCAATCATTCTGTCCATGTCTGGTTCTTGTGTAATAGGCTCAGTATTAACTGGTTCCTTGGTAGTTGGTTCTTATGTAACATCCTCCTCATCAATCATTTAGTCCATGTATGGTTCTTGTCTAACAAGCATGGCGTACTTTCTAATTTTCTTTGGTGTTGCGGTTGCTTCCTCTGATAAAAGTACATCCTTGACATTATTTGTTAATTTGACGACTGGTTCTTGCATGACATTCATGTGACTAACTGCAATTGTTTCACTAGAGGTAGTTGCAAGATGTTTTATTTCCTCAAGTTTATCTATACCATCTTCGGTATCATTGATTTCCCCCAAAAGTGATTCTTGTGGAACATTTAAGGGGGTGATGAAAGGTGGTTCCACTCTCATTGGTTCAGAGCCCGTTGATCTTGTCCTATGCCTAGGAGAGAATGCCACAAACTCTACAGCTGATATTTTTCTACCTTTCAACATGGTCGATGTTACAAGGTGATCTTATTCGACTACACTTGGTTTCCAATTCTCCTTTGGAGGACCATTTTCAATGAATTCCACGTCACTATCCATGGGTGACTGCATGGAATGGTCAAGCCCCTATTCATATTTGACTTCCTCGGGATCATCATCCCAATTAATTTCCCCTTGGGTTTATGTTGCTTCACCTGTCTCCCTTGTTTCCATATAACCTTGTTGTTCACCTCGTTCCACTTCTTCCTGTTGTTCCTCCACGGATTCTTCTAGTAATCCCAAGAGTTGTCTCCATGTCATTTGAATGCTTCTCAGGGCATCCAGAATTAGAAGTTTAGTCAGGCCATGGTTTTTAATTGCTACTAAGGGGTGTTTCACACCTCTCGCAAAGAATCCCATCAGTTGTAAATATCTCAACAAGAAATATGGAATGTTCAAATGATAATTATGTATTACATGTGATAACAACTTGAGGTCATAGGAAAATATTACCTGGTAGTGGCCCTCTCATGTAAGATACTTTTAAATGAGAGAGCCATGTCCTTCCATATGGTAGGAAAGGATTTATGGGCATATACTTTCCCTCGAAACTGTAGGAGTTCCCCTTCCATGTTGAATTCCTTTGTTGCATGTGCCAGGGATGTCTTCCTACCAAACCATCACTCACCTTATTTTGGGACCCCCGTCACCCTAGCTATTCTCTCTTCTGTTACAGCAACCTCTACACCCCTTACCCTGTATTTTTGACCAATAAAGTTCTGGGTGAACTCCAATGTTGTTTCCACATCAAAACCCTACAATATTTCAAAGTATATTGTCCACCCTGCATTTTGGAACAACTGGTAAACTGCTATGTTTCAATGCAATTGTTCCACATCTTCTGGTTCATGTCACACTGTCGACCCTCCCATTTATGTGAATTGTGATCAACTTTATTGGTGGCTTTCGATGATCTTGTTATAGTGCTATGGTTGTGACTCAGTTCTAGTTTTTTCATGGAGGAACAACAAAGGTGGTGTGGGTTTTTATTAAAATTTTGCAAGTTTCTGGTTTTAAATATGGTAGGTGCATGCGCTTATAAGTTCTAATTGGTTAAATTATATGATGTACGCACATGGAAATAATGTATGAGTCTTGGAATCAGCACCTCCCCCCAACTAAAGGGTTGGGCATCCACGTCCACTCATCCGGAAAGTAGTATCCAATTCATGCATTACAATTATTTAAAGTAATAATTAAGTGTTAAGTCGAGTCGTACCTGTTCGATCTTACCATAAGTGGTCATGGATTTTGGTACGAGTAACAATTATTATCATGATTTGGTTGATCGTGGTGCAATGATGTCAGTATGGATGGCGATGGCTTGTAATGATTTGGTGCCCACAAAAAGTATTTGTGGCAGCTCCCAATTTGGCGGTGAAATTTGGAAAATGTTTTGGTGGACGTATAATGCTTGGTGGAAAGTTGCAGCAGTGTGGAGAATATTGGAATCATGCTTATAACTTGGACATAGCAGAACTCTATTCATGTTGGAACCAAGAATTTGAAAGAAACAACACAACTTGAATGGTGTCGTTTGTTGCAATTTTTGTCATGTTGATACTTCATGTTGTTAGTTGGACAAGTTTCAATCATTGTCTCATGTTGTTACTTGGACAAGTTTCAGCAGATCTATCATTTTGTTACTTAACAAGTAACATCCTTCTGTAGAAGTTACAACATCATTTCTGTAAAGAGAAAAAAAAAACATCATAATGTTCCAGGATTAAAATCTAGCATGAATATTTTATTTTGAAGCAAGAGTGATTGAAAAAAAAATATTTTCTTTTCTTTTTTCTTTTAGCAGATGCCAACTACCAGCAAGATGGTTTTCGGATGACATATATCCAACTATGCC
>ML801023.1:122421-151526 GCA_009831015.1 Picea engelmannii
TTCCTCGTGCAGCATTTCTAAGTGTGGGCTAGAAGAAACCCACTTGATGAAAGATTCCCTTGAAGTCAGATGATGATGTAATTGTAGACGATGCCCATTAGCAAACAAAGGGGTATGTTCTTCGTCTATGTTTATCAGTTTAGCAATCCCATTGTATCCACTTCGTAGGGGCCCAACTATCTAGTGTAAATTTTTCCATTGAAATCTTCAAAACTGGAGTCATAAAGGAGTGCACAATCCCCTAGCTGGAACAACTTCTTTTTAATGAAATTATCATGCCACTTTGCATGTTTTTTCTACACAATATCAGTATGTTGCAATGTAGCCAAACGGATTTCATTTAGCTAATTTAGTTGTTCCAACCGATGCTTCTGTGATGCTGTCAAATCCAATCCAACCTCTATAATAGTCCTAAGTGTGTTGATTTCAAATTCAATCGAGAATATTGAACACTTACCACATACCATCTCAAATGGAGAGAATCTTGTTGTGATTCACCTAGTTGTCATGTAATCCCATAGAGCTTCCGACAATCGATCGCCCCAATCATGGAAATGGCTAGCCACTGCCTTTGTAAGAATGTTTTCTAATACTTTATTGGTGCTTTCGACCTGTTTGTTTGCTTGTGGGTGATAAGGAGAAGTGACTTGATGTTGAATCTTGTATTTCTTAAGAAGTGCCTCAATATTGTTATGTGTGAATTTTGATTCTTCATCGATAATTGTCTCCCTTGGCATCCCATACCAGACAAAGATTTATTCAAATAGGAAGTCCATAAAAGCTTGATCTGTGGCTTTTGGGAGAGCCCTTTCCTCTACCGGTTACGTAGTCCGTGCATGCCGGGATATAATATTTTTGATGTGATGAGGGGTTAATTGGGTCCATGAAATTGAGATCCCACTTCTCCAAGTGTTCTATCATTAGTTGTGTTTGTAATTCCATCTCATCATACTGAATGGGTTGGCCCATCCTCTAGCAGCTATCACATCCTTTTACATATTTCTTTGCATCCTTGAATACAGTGGACCAATAATAACCCATGTGCAGTGCTTTATGGCTTGTTCTTTTGTCTACAAAATGCCCTCCACAGGGCCCATCATGGCAGGATTTTTGAATGTCCTAATTATCATCCTCTCTCAAAAATCTTTGAATTAAATGATTTTCTCCTATGTAAAAGAGGTATCCATCTATCCACGAAAATATGGCACTTTGTTGGATAATATTTCCTCTTTCTCTTGGAGAGACATGGTGTGGCAATTTCCTACAACAAGGTAATTAGCAATTCATGCATACCATGGTGTATGGGAAGACACTGCAAACAAGTGTTCATCCAGAAAGTTATGTTCTACAGAATAATTGTCATTATTTACAATAAGTTTAGATAAAAGATATGCGACCATGTTGTCTTTTCCAGGTTTATCAATAATGGTAATATCAAATTCTTGCATTAATAATAACCAGATGATAACTCGCGCACTTGTAATGCCTTTATTAGCTAAATATATGATAGTCGAGTGATCTGTGTGTGCAAAGATGAGATAACCAGTTATGTAAGTGTTAGAATTTATCAATTGCAAATATGACAGCAAGGAACTATTTTTTGGTTACCATGTAATTCAATTATATTGGTGCTAAATTCTTGTTAGTGTAGTAGATGGCATAAGGCTTCTTGTCCTCCTCTTGTCCTAGTATAGCCCCAACAACAGTGTCAGAGGCATCTGAGGAGATGTGAAAGGGAAGTGTCCAATCTGGTTCACGTAAAATAGGAGTTGTAGATACCAATGTTTTTAACTCTTCAAAAACATATTGACAATTGTTAGTCCACAAGAATTTTGCATCTTCCATTAGTAACGCAAATAGAGGGGATGCAATTCTGGAGCAATTTTCAATGAAACGATGATAGTACCCAGTTTTACCTAAAAATATACATACCTCTCTCTGTTTTTTTGGAGGTGGCATGCTCAAGATTACCTTAATTTTTGTTGGATCGACCTGAATCCCAGCAACAGAGAGAAAATGTCCCAAGACCACTCCTTCTGTCATCATCATGTGGCACTTTTTTATACTCAAAGAAAGGTTAATTTGCTTACATCATTGGAGTGTATTTTCTAGATTAGAGAGTGCCTCTTCAAATTTAGTTCCATATGGAGTAAATTCATCCATATATATCTCGACACTATCATTAACTAGATCAGAAAAAATGCCTATTATCACCCACTGGAAAGTAGCAGGTGCATTACAGATCCCAAAAGGGAGGACATAGTATGAAAATGTGCCCCAAGGGTAGGTGAAGGTCGTATTATCCTAGTCTTTGGGAGAAATATGGATTTTATCGTATCCGCTGAAGCCATCGAGGAAAGAAAAATACTTCTTTAATGATAGTGTGTCTAGGACTTGGTCAATGAATGGCAAGGGGAAATGATCTTTTTGGGTAGCTTTATGCAATTCCCGATAGCCCACGCAGATCTGCCATTTTCCATTTTTCTTTGGGAAGATAATGAGAGATGATACCCATTCATTGTCAGATATTGGAAAAATAAAATTAAAATCCAACAGTTTTTGGAGTTCCTACTTAAAAATGTCCCTCATGGAAAGATTCATCCTTTGCGGTTGTCGAGTGGGGATGCATAATTTTTTGATGTATATATGATGGATACAAAGATCAGGGTGTACACCCTTCATATCCCTGTAATCCCATGTGAAGAATTATTTTTCTTCTTTCATAACTTGTAACATCTTGTCAGTCTATGTGGGGGTTAGGTTTGGATTAACATTCAGTGTTTTACCTGGCTCGATTTCAATTGGGATGCTATTGTGAATTATTTTTGTTGGTATACCTTCTTCCTCTTCTTCCATATTCAGTTCAATATTATCAAGAAATTCATCATTTAATGTGGTTTCTATCAATTGATACACAGGCTCGGAGACAGAGGCGGGGTTGTTGATAAAATTATTGATAACATCATTCGTTGTTTCAGTTTTAAAAGACATGGCTTTGTCAATTGTCAAAACGGGTTGAACATTCTCATCTTCAAGTTCAAAATCATCCCATAAAGGATTTTCACATGCCAGGATAGGTTTTTCCGGTGGCTAAAGGACCAAATTTTTCGTAGAATCCCCATGGGAAATCGACATATTCCATGTCCTACATCCAATATAAGGGTCGGTTGTGGCTAACCATGGCCTCCCCAAAATTAGAGGGTGGACTTCAAGATGAAATTTTTTCTATAGGATCACAAATTTTGTTGGATATGCCCAAGAATCCAAAGAAGTAACAACATCCTCCAAGATCCCCTATAGTCAAAGGGTGGACTGGTAAGCCAATTCAAGGACTATGGGGGTTGGTCTAAGGTTTGCAAAACCTAACATTTACCAGGTTTCTTTGGTCATTATATTAATAGTTCCCCCTAGATCCACTAATGTATTGGAAAAATTCTTCCCGTGTATTTAGACAGTGACTGTCGGATTCCCAGGGTCATCATATTTGATGGGTGTATCCTTACCCAAAATTAGGTTTGATAGTTTTCCTTAAACATGGATAGTGGGTGGATCCCTGGGTTTTCTTCTTGGTTTATTAAGGCATAGCTCTTGAATAGTTATGGTGTGAATTGGTACATCCCTTATTTCCTGTAACAAAGAGATTTTGATGCACAGATTATGGAGTTCTCCCAATATGTTATACTCAGGTTATGGGGGTGTCTTAGATATTTCCATCCTTTTTGGGTATGGAACAGTAACAACTTGAATGTGGGTCAGGCTAGTAACAACCACATGTTGAGTTGTTGTTGTTACTCTTGGAGTTGCAGTATGTGTATAATTTTCATTTCCTTCATGATGTTGCTCTGTTTCAGGAGGTAGCGGTTCATCCTCCAACCGTCCAGTAATTATTGGTGAATTTTCTGGGAGAATTACCCTCCCAGACAGAAGGTGTACATCATTACACACAAGGGGTACAATACTATAGGCTGGGAAGGTTGATGTTTCAACCTGTTGAACCATGTTATTATTTGGATTTGGATTATCTTGTACAGGTAATTGAGGTCGACTCACAGGAACATTCATTGAAGTATTCATTGGCACATTCATAGGAAGTTGAAACTATGGTTGCATAGGAAATTGTGGAGGTAGTGGTGGAGGAACTTGTGGTTGTGGTGCTAGAAATTATGGTATGGGGAAAGAGGGATTCCACCAATTTAATGGCCAAGGAGAATTTTGAACTAGTTGGGTCAGCCAATGTACCCAAGGTGACAGATACTAGAATCGTTGGGAGCCTTGCCAATGCGGATTGCAAAGTTGTGGTTGTTGAGGATTATACTGACTATTCCAAGTATTGGAAAATGTAGAAGGGTCTTGATTCATACCTGGAGGTCATTCCTGCCATGGCTTCTTCAAAGCTAGAAAGTAGGTTGGTTCGACTTCTTCGTTGGTGCCCCGGTAGACCGCCTTTAATCCAGGTAAATATGGGCAATATTTTGTGGGATGATATTGATCGCAAATTCTACATATCTTGACAACTTTAACTAGGCACTCTCTTGAGGATTTTTTCGTTCTACATTTCAGGAAGAAGATGGAAAATTTATTTTTCAACCTCCAATTGTTTCTATTTATCTTGAACATGTTCAACTGTCAGGATAACGTCCCAAGAATGTCAGTTTTGAAGTCTTCCAACAAATTTACAATATCCACATGAGTTACTCCCCCATTGGTTGATTTTGTAGCTCTATTGGGGAAGTCCCTGATCCCTGGTTTACTTCTGGATATTCCCCTTAAACATCTTCTGCACAAATCACAAATTGACTCATAAATTTCCTTAGAGATATCCCCTTTTCCCATTAGATTCAACATATCCAACCATTCATCTTGCATTACTCTGATCAAAATTGTATTCAATATATCACTACCCAGAGTGGTATGTGAGGATCTTTGTAAATTGTATTGGAACAGCTCTACATAATCTTCCAGGTTCTCATCCTCCTTTTATGTCATTTTGAATATTTCTTCCCTAAGTTCTCGATATCTATAGTATTCTTGATACTTCTCAAGGAAATTTATCTTTAGGTCATCCCAAGAGGTTATAGTACCACCACCAAGACCCATAAACCATCTCAAGGTTTCTCCCTTCAAGGTGGCATGGAACAATTTTAGCTTCTGCAAATTGGTGGTATATTCGTAGCTCCGACATAGCACATAAAATTTGAACAAGAAGGCATCTGGATCTTCAGTGGTGATCCCATGGAAATTAGGGAGGGTTGATAAAAATATTGGCTTCATAGGTGTGCCTCCATGTGTATCAGCAATAGGAAATTCAATTGTAGAGGTTGTATCGACCATTTTTTCCCACAACCTCCAATAGTCTTCTGGGATTCCAAAGTTAGGAGGTACTTGTTGAGGTGAAACAAGTTCCTTTGTCTCTGGTGCCAAAGGTTTATCATCACTTCCCTGATCTAGAATAGGAATTTCAAGGGTTTCTCCACATACTGAACTTTGACAATTCGGTATAGGTTCTCGTATTTCCCCTCGTCCCTCTTCTATATTTTGAAACTCAGGTCTTGCTACTATAGAAAGTTCTCCTTGCAACCATGATTCTTTTCTTAGCTTAGCTTTTAATGTCCTAGTGGAATTACTTTTACGATTATGTTGACGACCAGTTCCTACATGAGATGCCACTTTTGCAGCATTACGAGATTCTAATTATGCCTTTGAAATAATCTCTTGCATATATGTTTTTCTGCCTTGATCCTTTTGTCCTAGACCTCCTTTACCTATAATATTATTGGTTCTCGGGGGTCTTCCTCTACCTCTAATCATACATTATATATGCTTTATCACCCATGCAGTCTATATGATATGGTGCAGGTGAGACAAGAGTCTTATCACAATAATCTAGGGGTTGGTGATAGATGCATAGGTTCTTACCTTCCATCTTTACTTCTCAGACCTTAGTAGCACTAAAGATAATGCAACTAATCTAGCACTAAATTGTACTTTTGTGCCCTTATAATCTCCTCGACAATGGTGCCAAAATGTTGGGGCTTTTAAATGTCTTTATAAGACAACTAATATCACTTCACATTAATTATCAAACCAGGGGTCATCTTTTTATTTCAAGGCTATGTGCAAAGTATATGCATACTACAATTTCCTTTGTAGTGTTGGTAATTCTAATGATCGTGCAGTGAATGAAAACTCAATTAGTCTATATTTTCTTAAAAGAAACACACTTCAAATCACTCTATGTTAATTTGTAAATCATGGCACATTACCCCTTAATTGGGGCATAGTATATTAGTAGTGTTATTTTATTTATGTCGGATTGGATCCATTAGTTGTAATTGTACCCCATAGTCTCCTATATATACCAAGGAGACCTTTTCATTTGGAATAATCTTGTATTTGTGAATTCATATGATGTATAAGGAGGTTCCCCCCTATAAGAGGATTATTATTTGAATTTCTCTCTTTTTCAAGGTGTGGATTACATATTCTGAAGTTGTTATGCTATTTGGATATTTGGTTCTTAACATTTGGTATCAGAGCTAGACAATCCTTGGGACTGGCTTCTTCAAACAAGTCTTCTTGGAAATTTTTCTACAAATTTGTTTCTGGAATGTTTCGGGATATGAAATTTATACGGTGTATAGGAGACATAGATAGATCAAATGGGTTCAAATTTCATATCTTTTTTCGCTATATTTTTGGAGATACATTATGTCCGGGTTAGGGTTTTTTACTAGTCCTGAAACTAGTCTAAAACAGGTCTTCTTGGAATTTTCGCTCCCAATTTTTTTCGACTTGGTTTCAAGTTCTAAAAATTTTACAGTACGAAGGAGTAATAGTGAAGTAATTTTTTTTCAAATTTTTTCCCTTGACTCGTTGTACTCTGAAAATTATTCTCTGAGGAAATTAGGGTTTTTGGTTGGTCCAGAATTTAGTGTAAAAAAAGGTGTTCTTGGGAAATTTTTTATATATGAAGCTACAAACCTCCAAATTGATTCATACGTATTCCATTGGTTAGGGTATGGATCGAAGTTTTACTAGTGCAAATTTCATGTTCTAAAGTGGACAGTGGCACGAGGCAGGCCATACAAGTTCACTCTCCTGAAAGGGAAAAAATCAACACATCTTGGGAAAGTTATCATAAAATTCTCTTGCAGAATTTAATGTTGGTATAATCTGTGGGGTTGGAAAGAAGATACATTAGGCTACCTCAGGCCAAAATTTAATACTCAGAAGGGTTGAAATTGCAGAGTTGCGACAGAAGAAAGGTCGGCTAACAGAATAGTCTCCAAATCAGGGTTTAAAAGGTGCGTTTGTTTAGAAAAATTACATATCTTTTGACTAGAAGATCCAATTGGGGTGATTCAAAAAGTGAAATAAAGTGGGATAAAAGGAGTATCACATAAATTTGAGAGAAACTTAGGGATTTTCAGGTACAAATGTATTCCAACGTCTCTCAACATAGGATTTATCGTTACTTATCAATGCTACAACCCGAAGACAGTGTGGTTCTTCCACGTACCTAGAGTATATCGAAAGGCCCCTTTTGAACAGTTGTGTATTAAAAAACACTACTACGGATTTGAGCTCCCACGTACCTAGCGTATATTGGGAGACCCCCTAGAATCCTGAGACCAATCAAGCAAACCATTTGGTCATCTTGTTGTTATAGTACACCGAGAACAACACTCGGGGATATCACTCTCTAATACCTGGGTAGTCGGATAGTACGGCTAAGGGCATGGTCAAGCCTCCTTAGTTAGTGCCCTGAGATATTGGTTTGAGTACTATTGTTGGACCCCACATGTATATCAGATATTTATAGCACTTAAAACTCCCTTGTCTATGAGGACCTCTGCCTAAGTCAATTAGGAATTCCTACTTGCAGTAATACTTGGAAACATGCCACCAAAAAAGGTAACTTCTACACCAAATAAGCCTTAAGAAATTCCTACTTGGACTCTTGATAAAGGTGAAGAAATGTGCAGGGACATAAATGATTTACAACAGAAGGAAATAACAAGAGATGAACTACAAAGAATGTTGGATTCAACTGAACCTAAGATGGAAGCAATAATGGATACTAAGATGGATGGTTTAAAAGGGGAGATCATGGAAGGGTTGAAAAAGTTGCTAATAGAGAGGCCACATGGAAGTGACAATGTATCCCATGAAATTCATGATGAGGACACAAGGAAGATGAATCAAGACTGGAGAAACTCAAACTTTGGGTTGAACACCAACCACTTTCCTAAGATCGATATGAGGAAGTTTGATGGAAAGGATCCAATCACATGGATACTCCAGATGGAGAAGTTCTTTGATCTACATGATGTGCCACACACACAAAAGGTACGAATTCTGTCTTTATATTTAGAACCCAATCAGTTTGTGTGGTATCAATGGATTTTTTCTCACAAATCACTTGTCACTTGGAAAATTTTCATGGAAGAATTGATAGCACACTATGAGGATACAAGGAGTAATACCTTCTTCATCCAATTGATAAATCTCAAGCAAAATGGTTCAATTGTGGAGCACATTGAGAACTTCCAAAGATTGAATATAAAGGTAACGAATATTCTAGATGAGCACCCGATTGATGTTTTCATAGGAACTTTAAAGGATAACATTCAACATGAGATTTTCCTTTGGGAACCCAAATCATTGGAGAATGTGTTCAAAGTGGCAAGAACTGTTGAGATTTAAAATATGGCTATGGATACTAGAAGGACCACCCCTAACATCTATCAAGAGAATAATGTTCCTTCTTCTAAGCCAACTCAACCTACAAGGTTGAAACCTCAACAATTGGAGGAAATAAAAGAAAAAGGTTTATGCTTTAATTTTGATAGTCATTACAGTAAGGGACATAAGTTTGGTGAGAATAAATTATTCTACATAGATTGTGAATAGGAAGAAGAACAAAAACAAGAACAAGAACCATCTCAAGATGAAGACCCAAAAGAGATTTCTTCTGAAGAGATGACTCCCACCATATCATGACATGCATTGGATGGAATTATCACTCCTCAAACCCTCAAGATCGAAGGATATATAAAAAAGAAAAAGGTAATAGTGCTAAGTGATTTTGGTAGTACTAATAATTTCATTCACTATAAATCAGTCAAATCTCTCAAATGATTTGTATATCCAGCACCAGGGTTTCAAGTAATGATTGCAAATGGAGGAACTATCAATTTCTCAGGAAAATGCCATAAGATCAATATTACCATGGGGGAATATATAATGAACAATCCAATGCGTGTTATACCCATGGGTGGTGTTGATGTCTTACTAGGATTCCAATGGTTACAATCATTAGGAACAATGGATTTTAGTTTTCAAGAACTTTTCATGAAATTTTCATTGGAAGGAAAGGAATTTGAGTTAAAGGGTATCATAAGGAAACCAAATAAGGTGGTAAGCTCTACTAGCATGACAAAATTATTGAAAAAGGGGCATGAGGGTGTAATTGTACAACTATGTTCACTAGATGTTCAAACATCTAAGCCATCTATTCCCCTGGATATCCAAGGAATAATTGATAAGCATTCCAAAGTATTTGAAGAAATTCTCAGAGGTCTTCCACCCACTCGCAATCATGATCATGTTATTCACTTAATTCTCGGGAGTGTTCCTCCTAACATCAGACCTTACAGATACCCTTATGCCCAAAAGAGTGAAATTGAACGTATGGTTGAAGAAATGTTAGAGACTAACATTATTAGACGTAGCGAAAGTTCTTACTCTACACCAGTGGTAATGGTACTCAAGAAAGAGGGTGCATGGCATATGTGACCAGATTATAGAGAGATCAACAAGCTCACCATTAAAGATAAGTTTCTCATTTCTGTCATTGATGAATTGATAGATGAACTACATGGAGCAATCTACTTCACAAAGTCGGATCTTCGTTCAGGGTATCATTAGATTAGAATGAAGGAAGAAGATATCTGAAAAACAACATTCGGAACTCATGAAGGCCATTATGAATTTTTGGTCATGCCTTTTGGCCTTACGAATGCACCTTCCACATTCCAAGAGTTGATGAATTCCATTTTCAAGCCCTTCCTTCGAAAATTTGTGTTAGTATTTTTTGATGATACACTAATCTATAGCAAGTCTTGGGAAGATCATGTTTGACATGTTGACAAGGTGATATAGCTACTAAAGGAGCAACATCTATATGCCAAATCATCCAAATGTTTCATTGAGGTGAAGGAGGTAGAGTATTTGGGTCATATTGTATCTCATGAAGGTGTCAAGGTAGACCCTAACAAGATTAAAGACATGATGGACTGGTTGATTCCCAAAACATTGAAGAATCTTAGAGGTTTTTGGGTTTGACAAGCTACTACCACAAGTTTGTTCAAAACTATGGAACAATAGCAACACCTTTAACTGCATTAACTAAGAAGGATGCATTTTCATGGACTCCAGAGGCAACTCAAGCTTTTGAACAACTTAAAGAGGCAATGTGCAAAGCTCCTATCTTGACCACACCCGACTTACACAAACCTATTTATGAGAAGGAAATGATGGAAATAATACATGCATTGAAGAAATGGTGCCCTTACCTAATATGTAGGCACTTCAAGGTCAAAACAGATGATGACAGTCTTAAATACTTATTGCAACAAAGACTATCTTCAGAAGAGCAACAAAAATGGGTGAACAAGATGTTGGGTTATGACTTTGAAATAATCTCCAAAAAGTGAAGCAAAATGTTGTGGCAGATGCACTCTCAAGAAAGGATGAAGATGTTGAGGCATTTCTCTATTCTATCTCTATCATCCAACCTAATTGGATAACAAAAGCAAGGGATGAATGGAAGAATGACAAAGAAGTGTGGACTCTCATTCAAAGGTTGCAGTAGGATTCCAGTGCATCTGATACATTTACATGGAAAAATGATTCACTATGGTACAAAGATCACTTATATTTATGTAAGAACTCCCAATTCAAACAAAAGATACTTTTGGAATTGCACACCTCTTCAGTAGGAGGGCACTTAGGATTTTTGAAAACCTAACACATGGTCAAGAGAGAATTTTTTGGGATGGCCTTAAAATTGATGTTCAAATGTTTGTGGTAGAATGTTTGGTTTTCCAACAAAATAAGGTGGAAACAATTAAGACCCCAGGTATTTTACAACCATTATCCATTCCAAGTCAGGGTTGTGAGGAGGTTTCCATGGATTTCATCACAGGGTTATCGAAGTCTGAAGGAAAGAGTATCATCATTGTGATTGTTGACAAACTTACCAAGTACACACACTTTTGTGCACTCTCTCATCCTTTAAAATCCAATACAGTTGCTACCGCATTCATGCAGATAATTCAAAAGCTACATGGAAGCCCAAAAATTATTGTAAGTGACAGAGATCCCATCTTCACTGGACATTTTTGGATGGAATTATTTTCTTGTTTGGGTACTCAATTGGCTCATAGCTCATATTATCATCCTCAATCTGATGGACAAACTGCAATAGTGAACAAATGTCTAGAAGGATACCTTTGTTTCTTCGTCTTTGATAAAAAAACACAATGGTTCAAGTGGTTACCCTTGGCAGAATGGTGGTATAACACTTCCTTTCATATTGCAACAAAAATGACACCATTTATGGTGCTTTATGGATATCACCCATCGTCCATCACATTTTCTCTAAAAGAAAAATCTAAGGTTCAAGCAGTGGGAGATCACATCGAGCATCAAAAACTAGTTCTCCAACTCTTAAAGGACAACCTAACCATGGCACAAAATCACATGAAACAACAAGCAGATCAACATCGTAGTGAAAAAAGTTTTGAAGTAGGGGATTGGGTATTTTTAAGACTACAACCATACAAACAGATGTCCCTCAAGCAAGCTAAGAAGGATAATAAATTATCACTGAAGTACTATGGCCCTTATAAGGTGTTGCAAAATATTGGTACTATGGCATTCAAATTGGAACTATCTACATATTTGCGAGTACACCCAATTTTCAATGTTTCATGCTTAAAGAAGGTTATAGGTGACAAGATCCTAGTTCAAACTATATTTCCAGAACTTGATGAGGAAGGAAAAATCATATTGGATCCTGAATCTATCACTGACACAAGAACTCGCCAGCTGAGGCATAGATCAATTTCAGAGTATCTCATTAAGCAGAAGAAATTACCTGTTGAAGATTCCACGTGGGAAGATGAATCTTTTATACAAAAGCATCCATAACTACTCAAATGTTTAGGAAAACACTTGTTAGAAGGGGAGGTGCATGTTAAGCCCTAAATCATGGCACATTACCCCTTAATTGGGGCATATTACATTAGTAGTGTTATTTTATTTATGTCGTCTTGGGTCCATTAATTGTAATTGTACCCCCTAGTCTCCTATGTATACCAAGGAGACCTTTACATTTGGAATAATCTTGTATTTGTGAATTCATATGATGTATAATGAGGTTTCCCCCTCGAAGAGGCTTATTATCTGAATTTATCTAATTTTCAAGGCATGGAGTACTTATTCTGAGGTTTTTATGTTATTTGGATATTTGGTTCTTAACACTCAATGCAAAACCTTGTGAAGAATCATGGAAAGGAAAGATCACACTTAATCCGAATAATTCCTTATTGAAAATAAAACCACATTCAATCCATGTACACTCATTGAAAAATGGAATCGCTTTCTATCCACACCACTCTTACTAAAATAAAATAACAACTGCAAAATGGAAAAAAAATCCAACAATTCTCTTGACCAATCCTGGAATCATGATGATCTTAAAGAGAATGCACCTGCTATAATTTTAATAAGAAAGACTATATGTTAACGAAGAATCCAAATAATGCAATGAAACCACAATGAAACTCCACCCAACAGAAGTAACAACAATAACAAAGATTATTGATTCCTGCTAACAATTGACCAAGCTCTGTAAGAACACCTCAAAAATCAAGAATGAATAATAATCCACACCAACCAGTAATCACCATAGCATTTAGAATCATAAAACATGTTGTAATAAATCTACCTAATGAACAAATGAAATTGTAGCACCTGATTAGAAAAGGGGGGCATTCCTTCACCAATCGAGGCGGCTAAAACAACTCACAAATTGATGCTCAAATAGCACAAACCAATATACTCATATTATAGAAAAGAGATGATACAATAAGTCTACCAGATGCTTGTTACACACTTTGTTCCTCTCTTATGCCAACCTCCTCAACCAGAGAGGGTTCCTATTATTTATACATTTCTAGATAACGGTCTTTACAAAATAGAATATTGGATCTGATCAATACATAGCACAAGATCTGTTGCACAATCGTGCTATTGCAACTGATGTACAAATAGAGCATTCTGGTATATTATCACAACCACGAATAGTTGCAATGGTCGATACGCTCGTTTCTTTTGGCGACTCATCCTTGCCACACCGGCGCTTGTCTACTCCTATACTTGAGCATTGGTCAAAGACCAAATGCTCAAGTATCAACGTGATCGTGGAAGTGGAAACATCGTGGTTCAAAGGGTGACAACATATAGAAGTAACAACATATCAAAAGGGACACCATCTAAGCTTGTGAAGGAGTAACATAATCAAATCCTTGAATGAACATAACTTGTTTCCAGCCTGCAAGTATATGCTTCCAATCCATCTCATTAGTGAACCTGAAATCAAGTAAGAAACTACTTAACAACCCATATTACTACTTAAATAATGTAATTCATAAAAAGATTGTACCTTGGGTTAAAACATGAAGTCACGAGTAAGATGTTGTCAAAAGAGGGTAAAATATGATGTAAAATATCTTCAAAACAAGGTAAATGGATGGGAAAAAAGGGTACAAATCATGGGCCCAACACCTTTTACAAAGGCTAAGACAAGTGTAACATGGAAGTGTTACCATTGTCACCTTAGTAATCACTTCCCTTGTCTTAGTGAAGGATGGAATCCAACACAGGGGGCGCTTCCCTAGTAACCCCAAGGAATCCTATAGCAAGATAAGATCAAGTCTATAGCCTCCTATGTTAGTTACTCAAATAGGCCACCACTAAATTAGGGTTTTCAAGGTAGGTATAAGGTGGTTTAATGAAACAATTCCCAAATTTGTAATGTGAAGTATCTAAGACAATTAATGATATTTATCAAGTTGAAATAGGTCAATGAGGTACCCCAAACACTACAAATCAAAGGAAAATCTATGGTTGTTACAAAACTTGTGTAAAAGATGATGAATTCAACAATATATCAAGTTATAATAGAAACAATAAATCATCCCTCTAAACAAGTTAAACATGCAACAAACTAGGGCTGAAAAGTACAAGTTAAACTAGGGTTTTGCAAACAACTTCTTGCTGAAAATGATAAGAGAATATACAACTTTAACCATACAAGACGTCAAGCCCTAGAGGGATGAAAATTAAATCAACAATATAATAAATGATAATAAGATGCACTTCAAGGTGACAAATGCTAATGGAACCATATATGTCAAGCACATCTATGGCTAAAAATTAAAGTAAATTGCCACAAACCCTAATCTAACCCTAGAACAACAAAGGAAAAGGTGAATTAGGTTTCAAGACTTGCTAGAGGGAGTTAAGACTAGTGATGTTTATCCTCTTAGGAATATGGTGTCAAACTATGAACTTCCTTGGAGGTCAAACGTGAAAGACAAGATTTGGATAAACCCTAAAGTATTCCACTACAAACCTTAGGAATTTAACCTATAGAATAACAACTAGGTAATCCACTACAAACCCTAGAGATTGTCCTATGTCCTCTAACATGCTCTAAAAAAATGATATCAAGGGAAGGTATTCCACTACAAACCTTCCTAGGGTTTACAAGATAATATTTACTCAAGAAAGATACAAATGAAACACATACTATCACCACTTTGATAAACACATTAGCACTTCATGCATCAATAAATAAATCCATAAAGACTTAGAAATAACACTTACTAAGTAAATCAGTGCTCATCCATGAAACCATAACAATGAAATCATCCATCAAAACTTGAAAAACCCTCCATAGATCATTCCTCCAAGAAGTCATGTGAGTTAGTCATCCATAGTAAAAGAGAAAAGACAGAAGAGACTATCAAATGAGGGAGCACTTCCTCTATTTATATGAGGAAAACAAGCGCTTCACCTCATTTAGCTAATATCCACCTAAAATACCCTAAAACATAATAATATCCATGATAAAATGTGGATAGGTATAGGATGACCCCCCAAAATGCCTCCAAGACAATGATACAATGCTAAAACATGAAAACATCCTCTAACAATGCCACATGTGTGAGTGTAGAAGCCTCATGAAGGGTGAAATCATCTCCAAATGGGGTGCAAAAGCTCCAAAAGTCATGTATGTCCCCAAAAGTCACATCCAAAGGTGGCAATTCATCATCCAAAGTGCCAAGTGAGCTCAAGCAAGTGTCATGTCATCCTCAAATGTGACGTCCCATCACATCTGCAATGTCCTAGCTCCCAACCATGATGTCATCAAGGAAAAGGGTTCCATAACCTCTCCAAAGAGGTTTACTATCATCATCAAAGGCTACATCATCAAGTTCAACCTCAACATCCTCAAAGGGGTGCAACATCCATGGTGAGGGATCCATGCTCTCTAAGTGACACGTTAGGCTCATGGTGCAATGTTGTAGCTCCAAGGTGCAATGTTCATGGTCCACAAGGTGTCGGAGGGTGTAAAGAGGCATGCCAAATCATCCTAAGGTCCAACTATCATCATCAAGGCTTTGACGTCCTCAATGAAGTGCAGGGGAAGTATCACCAACATCCTCCAAAGGACCCTGTCAAAGGGTGCATCATCATCAAGCATTGGTTTAGTGAATCAAGTGAGACCAACCATCATGGATACAAGAGTCATTAGAATAAAAAAAAGTGAGTGACATCTTAATGCAAAATCCATGTAAGTAATTCACATTACATATCTTCTTCAAACTTCACACTAGCTTATGACTTTATGCAATTTTCCAAGTTTAAGTATGGGAGGACCATCATAAAACTCTATTAGGTGTGTTAGTACCCAAGTAGTGGAGTATTTCCTGAAAAACCAATCAAAGTGTAAGTGTGAGTGAATGGTATGACATGGGGTTTACTTCATAGTCATGGTGTGATGTTCATCTCCATGAGAGCCTTTGTAGAGGGAGCGCTTAATGCATTGAGTTACCTTTTCCTCGACATTTTTTCTTCCACCCATATCTTTCCTTTTGATATTCATTTTTTTACTTTGCAAGCCGCTTTCATATTTATGCACTTATTACATCGAGGAAATTCAATAAAGTCCCTTTTTTAGACATGCATTCAATGCATTAGGACTTGAGGTGATGGCCTCATAGTAAGGGGGTAGAGCTCAAGTTAACTTAACTTTTGATTTATCATTCATATCCCTTTGCTTTTCTTTTGCATTTTGAATTTATAACATGTTATTTGTATTCCTTCTTACAACTGCATCAACCTCAAGCATTCAAGCACCTTCTTCTTATAGGAGAATGAAGTAAAAAACTTTTTGGGATACATGTAACAACCATTCCCAACATATAATACAATGAGAGGAAAATAGATGGAAAGTGTTAATTATGGAAAGGTAAGGGTATGTTACCCATGTTAAGGTGTCTTATAAGTAGTACCCCTTTCCCCAAGAGATACAACACTTGACTAGAATACATATGATGGCCACCAAGGTGAAACAAGGCAAGAAACATAACTTCCAAGCATCATGATTCATTATCTGACTTCAACCCATGATCCTTACCTAAATTCTCAATACATTAAATGTAACACTTCATCTGAAACAATGGCTAATATACCTCATGTGTGTTGGACCACCATCATCAAATGAGTCTATTGATCAAGTGAATGAGCTGAGTAATGATGATGAAGATGCATATGAGGGACTGCCATCTGTGGAGAATGTTGGTCATCATCTCTAGGATCACTGTCTACAATGTGGATCAGGAAAAATGATCTCCTCTAGTTACCCCTAAAAGGTGAGGGGGTAACAAAGCTAATCCAACCTCTAGTTAATAGGCATAATTACGGCCCATACCCCAATATTGGATCCCAAACATGTTGGATATAATTGTTTGGGGTTTGATTTTCTATTTTATGGCCATGGAATTTCCTAATGAGTGCCTTTCTTAAGCATTCCAAGGATCGATCCTCCCTTAAGTCATCTCAAGCACCATGCTTACCTTAACCTTCCTTTGCTTAACTACCTTCCTAGCTTGCTTCACCTTTGAACTCTCCACTACTACTTGTAAGCCACCACAATACCTCTTCCCACCACTTACAACCTCCAAGTATAATCCTTGGCTAATAAAACCCACACCAAATAGAACCTCTTTTGTTGGTAGATTGTGAATCGAGATGTAAAAAGGTTGATTCTCAAGTCTCTTTCACACTGTTTCTCTAGGGATTGAAATAATCAAATTTCGAAAGATTTGATCCAAACCCTACATAAACATTAACTCACCATTAATTTGACCATCACCTTTGGGAGTAGTGTTTGACTGGTCCTCTTTCAATAGCCCTCCAAGTGTCCTAGGCCATGAACTTGCACTTTTAGTATACATATCCCTTTGTATATGACCTTCATGGTGGGAGAGGCCCTCTCCATATTATATTTATGCCACTCCTTAGTCTCCGTATCTATGGCCATCTAGTGGGTGCTCTCTTACCCATGTACCTCAATATCATGGGCATCCCTGGCTCAATCAAGCTCTCTCCCTATGGCCTCCATAGTTTGATATGGTCCTATAACCATACCTACATAAAAGAGGATGTAGCTAATGACACATTCCCTCGCCCAATGATCTCATCCAAGTCATGGTAGACCTGTGCCAAATAAAGACCCCCATAGCACAACCTGATGCCATCATCTACTACACTTCATATCTTGCTAATCCTATTTGCCTATATTCATCTTTCTCCCTTTCCTCGTGTTTTTTCGTAACAACAACAACCTTTTAGTGAAATGGATCGGGTGTTGGATCGTCCGTATATTCTCTAAAAATTCTCTCTCATAAAGTCGACTACTACTAGCATGGCATGGCACATAATATTCTCTGGGATTCGGGGTCACCGTCGACCTAATCATATTGATTTCACCGCTAGCTCTTGAATCATGAGAAGCCCTCAACTACAGAGTCGTAACTTATTGTGGTTGCACGTTCGAGCACTACTTAATTCGGCTGTGGTCTAATCGTCGACCTAAAATCATATTCAAGATGAACAACTATTGAACGATCACTTCACTCGTTCCTTGACAACCCTCTTAAAGAACAATATCATCGAAAGGCGCCCTACCTAGCGCATAAAGGGACATCGGTTGTCAACACTTAGAAAGCAAAGTCGGACAGACCTTGAACTGGAAACACGCCTCCCTCTTTGGGTGTAATAGATGGCTTCAAAGAAAACACTTTACCAACTAATGGAGGTGGGGAAACGCGTTACCAACTAATGGAGTTATAGGAAAGCACTGCCAATGAGACAGTTCGGTCAACATTGTATCTAGATCTATTCTATGTTAGCGGAACACAACTGGGGTATCTACTGGGGATTGAACATGGTTCCTCTTCTTCTCCACACCCGGGCTCGGGTGGGAAACCATGAGCGGAAAACTAAAAAGATGACATTGCATTGGTTCGAGTGACTTGGAAACACCATTCTTTGTGCACAGATACGTCGGGTCGACCAACTAGGAGATCATCGTAGGTTTTTTACCCTTTTGTAGTAATGACCTCCCTTTACGGAGTCGCAAGGGGCTAGAAGAGGAAGCTACGAGAAAAGGTACACTCAGAGGGAGGCAATGAGAAGGCCTTGGGATATCCCTATCCTTAAGGAAGAAATATGTATATGAAAGATATCTATGTTATTGCCTATGTTACTAGGACTTGAAAGGATCCATGTTTCTAAAGTCTGGTGACCTTTTGCACAAATCAAAAGAGTCCACCAAGGTCCTTAGAACTTCATTCTCTAGACTAGGAGAACGACATTTTGAAAACAAGGTCACAAGATTTGTTAATCTACATAGGGGTCCTCCAAGTAATCCATGACATCCTCTTCAAGCTCCATCCTTTCAACGTTTAGAGACACCAAACTAGGATCAACTTTGTGTTGAACACATTTTTACTAGCCATCCCTCTTCTATAGAGTAATTGATTTCTATCATTGTTGACAAACCAAATGGATATATAACTTAGTGACAAATGATCTTGACAAGTTTCAAAATGCACTCTTATGGTTGCACACACACACACACATAAGCCACAAGGGTTAGCTTAATTGGTATAGAGTCAAATGTGAGTTTTCATGCTTGTTGTTGGTCAGGGATTCGACTCTATTGATTCCCTTAGGGCGAGGCCCCATAATCAGGGCCTACGGTTTACTCTGTTTACCATCCACGAAATGTGGGGAAGTACTCAAATCATATATATATATATATATATATATATATATATATATATATATATATATATATATATATAAGGAAAACCTCGTGTAGACCTAGTGCACCTAACCCAAAGGAATTTGACAACAATTTTGGCAAAAACTTCTTGGTCAGTTTCCAATGATGGCAAAATGGAAAAGACCAAAACTTAGAATGTTTAGCCGTCTTCTTATCTTAATCCTAGATTTATCAAGCACCAAAGGAATAAAATCTCTAGAAGTACAAACTTTTCCACAAATTTTTGCACTCTAAAAAATGTTTACACTTGTAAATATTTGATCCCTCTATATGCTTGATAAATACAAAACTAAATTATGTCTAAACCCATTTAAAGCATCCATCTATCATTTTCATTTTTCCGCATCTTTAGTTTATTTAAGTAGTATGTAAAATTCTCCATCCAAAGATGGTGAAGGTAAAAATATTTGATTTATGAACAATCTCTCATAAAAGTTGCACTTTTTTTATTATGGATAAATTAAAAGATGCCAAAAAAAATACTTTCACATTATAAACAAGTGCAACAGGCTGCGATATACTGCCTCCCTCCGAAGATAATAAAAGAAATTTTACTTAAATCTATGTAAACTTACCGAGTTTCCTTTGCCTTGAGGTTTCCCATTGGCGAGTGCTTTAGCATGTTCCTATAATTAAAATATGTCATTTCAAAAAAAACTAAATTTATTCATAACAACACATTTGGAAAAATAAGAAAATAAAATAAAAAAAAGAGTCTTATTCCATAGGTCTTGGTTTACATAGAATTGATGGGTAAAGTGTCTCCATTCAATGTGTTTTTGGGAGTTGTGAAAGACTAATTCAATATGAACATATGTATGGTTTTTATTTTATATTTGTTATAAAATTATTTTATCAATAGAGTTGTACCTTATAAAAAAGTGACACTTATATATAGTCATGTCAAAATTAATTTCAAACCTAGAATGAAGAGAAGGCTGCAATAACACTATCAATTTATTGACCAATGAGGAGTCATAAAAATACTAATTTTGTTATATTGAAAAATAATTTTTTTTATTTGTTATGTTCAACATTAAAATTTATACATATTTTTTAAGTCAACATAAAATTAATATGAAAGTCAATGCTAACTCATTGCTATATACTACCTCCTACACAGTGTAATAAATTAAAAAATACATTTTTAAATTGAAAATATTAAATTTTTAAATCAACAACAATCATGTGAAAAACACAACTTGCAGTTAACTCTTAACCTCCTAAACTTGGTAAAAGATATATAAGTTATGCACCATTCATTTAATTTGTATATTTATATTTTTTAAATAATTAATTTAAAGTCATTCATCAATGCATTCGTTTGTCTAACAATTTGTTGAATTTTTTTTTAAATTATTATTTTATTTTATTTTTAAATNTTATGAAGACGAATTTATTATAATTAAAAAAAAAAAAAAAAATTTAAATCCAAAACACAAACACAAAGTATTTATCACTAAGATATTATTAGATATACTACCTCCGTGCCTCCGGGAGTATAATAAATTAAAAAATACATTTTTAAATTGGAAATATTAAATTTTTGAATCAACAACAATCATGTGAAAAACACAACTTGCAGTTAATTCTTAACCTACGGGTTTCTCCGAAACTTGGTAGAATATATATAAGTTATGCCCCATTCATTTAACTGTATATTTATATTTTTTAAATAATTAATTTAAAGTCATTCATCAATGCATTCGTTTGTCTAACAATTTGTTGGAATATTTTTAAAATTATTATTTTATTTTATTTTTAAATTACCGAGATGAATTTATTGTAATTTAAAAAAAATAATTTAATTTAAGAAAAATAGAAGAAAATTTAAATCCAAAACATAAACACAAAGTATTTATAGTCAAGATATTATTAGAGTATTATTTTTTTTTTCTCCGAAGGTGTTTTTTAAGGGGAGGTTCTTCTCGAGACTTAGTCTTCTATCTAAAGCATATAAGAAATTGCCATTTATTACCATACGTTTATTGACAATCAACTAATCATTTATTTCCACATGTTTTATCCTTCGTGACTCACTGACTCCCCTCAATTGTAGTAATCTGATAACAACGAGCAAACAACAGTGTTTTCGAGCATCCAAGCCTCAAATTCGAGCATGTGCCAACCTCACCAGTCATGGCGGTTTCCGTATTTCTCCAATGTCAGGGATGAAACCGTGTCCAAACTCGATAAGGTTCACAACCACCCAATTCAACATCCCAGATGCTAAAACGTCCGGTGAAGGAGGAATATGAGTGCCTGAGGGATGATATCAAAATCATTTTGTTGGCTACTGCCAGTGTTATTCCATGGTCGTCCAACGGATTCAAGAAACGATGAAGGAGGTCTAGTATGTGGTCTCATAAAGTGGGTGCACCAGGTAAGCTTCTTTGTGCGAGGATTTACATATGTGCTTTTATTTGCTTCAGACAAGGATAACAATATATCTCCTTAGCTTATGTATCACTTGCATATTTTTAAAATTGAATACGATATTTGGCATTTGGTGTGTATAATCATTTCAAATATAAGTTAATCCATAACGAGACTCTAGTGCCACAATTTTATCACTTGGCATCAGTCAGAGTGATTACAACATTATCTGTTAGCTGAGTTAGGTTGATGGTAGCTAAGTTTTCAAATACCAGGAATGAGAATTGTATGAGAAATGTCATTCGAATGTTTCACATATAAGAAACGTATAGACTGTATATATAAAAAAATCATATCTAATACTGTATATACAAATATTATCAAATAGACCAGGTCAGAAGAAAGATTGCATATTGTAGATAGTGTAGTTTGAACATTTAAAATGTTGTAATCTAAATAGAGAAGTGAACATATGTTTGAGTGTCCGAAACCTCATTAAAATTACAAATTTTTTTTTTCATTTTTAATGCTAAATTCTATGCATTTTTTGAAGAACTTCAATAGAAACATGCCTTGCAAAAAACAAATTTCTTTCAACTTAGATTTTAGGGATAACTCTTCTACCAAAATATTTCGGGACTTGCACCGAGCCTCATCCCTAAACTCATGCCTACGTGTGGGGAAGACCATAGAAACAAGACTCTTTACAACTCAACATGTACTCCCGACTCTACTCTTTGAGTTGACAATGTGATTCAAAATTTCGTCAACATCCTTGGTAAAAAAATGTCAAACTCGATTTTGTTCACTATGTTCGGAGTTTATAGTTCCTTATTTTTTTGAGTGCATATTCCCTGTTTTTTTAACAAGCAGAGTTCTTACCGAAATTTTTCTGAGTCCCCAAGTTGGCTCTTCACTTTGGGTTCGTTGATTTGTCCCCAACTCTAGGTCATGCGACTTTGGTAGAGCACGATGAAAGTGGCGCGCCCCCTTCAGGTAAATTAACCATCCTGCTTCCCCGTATGGGGTGTCAGGGATGCAATCAAAGCGTCGGTGGGTCCCCGACCCCCCCACCCACTTGGCCTCCAGAGCCGTGGAAAGCTGCCAACGGCCTCCGTCACCCACCTCACCTCCTCATGCAGTTTAATTCTCCTCACCGTTGTCTTTTCCTAGCAATCGAGCATCCCTGTCCTAGCATTCACATCATGATTATGCACGCTCCTCACATGTTTGATCCTCCTGTCCTTGGCATGTGGTATGGGAAGGTGGTGAAGCAACTCAGTTTTATGGAGGATACGACCCATATCCTTGATAATCATGGGAGCATCCTCCACTCATGGGCCCTGGTGTTGGGTGGCTATGTTAGTTGCATACCCTTTTGGCTACATTACTTCTTTTCTTTGGCTGTTTGTTTCTCCTATCCCTTGTTCCCCTACACAACTTCCCTGCTACACCCTGCGGTGGGCACTTCCTCCCCCTTCTCGCTCCTACGTCTTGTGCTCTAGTTTTCCAATTCCTTTGATATGGCTAGGGGAAGCTCTTCCAGTTGAGGCCATGGGGGCACCTCGTGTAGACCCAGAACCCAGTCAGGCTTTCGACTAGTGGATGTGACTAAAAACTCAGCTGACACTTATCACTCAATCACCCCTCCGAAAATTCAATCAGAAATGGAGTTGGCCGAGGCTGATGTTTGCGTTCTAAGGAATTTCATCCTGGAGGACGAGGTGAAGGATACCACCAGCTCGTGGGTTCCTGATACTGGCTTTGTTCATGGGTGGTCCTCGCAGTACCTGAAAATTGTGGACATTTATTAGCACCTGAAGAATCTTATGTGAATAATCCTGTTGGACCACCATGAAGCCCGCCAAGAAGTTCTCCTGCAGCTCGACGACGTGCAACTCCAGATCAAGTTGGTCAACCACAAGATGAACCTGATTGTTGACAAGATGACCGACATGGACTTGTCCAATCTGGACTATGCTCAGCCCCAAGTTCCAACGGCGGCATACATAACCATTAGCTAAGTTTTTATGTTGTTCCATCTGTGGTTTTTGTTAAATTACTAAAGAGGTTTGGGTTTACCACCTCTGTTTAGTAGATTAAATAACAAAAGAAGTCCACACAGAGGAACTAGAAGCTATCCCTATTTTAGTTTATCAATTATAGATATTAGACATACCAAACAACTATTGAATGAAAATGTTATGTTTTGTTGTTGGTTTGGTTTCCCTGCGAGCAAGCTAACAACAATTTTTTTTGGTATAATTTCTCCTTATTAGTAATACAAAGACTCGGATTACGGGAAAAAAAATTAACCATCCTGCTTTGTATTTTCTTAAGCTCCTTTTCATTTCAACCAACGCCCAAGTTTGAACTACAGGTGTTCATTCATCAATTCCGCTCATCCTCTCTAGGTAAGATTAACTATCTCGCTTTGTATTTTCTTAAGCCCCTTTTCATTTCAACCAACGCCTAGGTTTGAGCTACAAGTGTTTACTCATTGATTCTTCTTGTCCCCTCTACGTATATTAACTATCCCTCTCTATATTTTTTTAGGACCCTTTTCATTTCAGAGCGGATGATGTCTACTCAATTGAAGATATGGAAACGATTGTTCACCAACTAGCTCCCATTATCATGCCATCACCCCTCAATCGTGATTTCTCTGCTTCCTTCCCTTCCATTTTATGCAAATTCCTACATAAAATCGGTCAATTCCTATAACCAAATAGCAACACCATCCACGACTCCACCAGGTCGCTAGTGATTTTGTCATCCACAAATGTGGTTTAACCAGTGAAGATATCACAAAAAACTTTAGACATAACAAAGAAATAATTTGGAAGAAGTTTTGGAAAATTGACCCAAAATTTGAAAGAAGTTTTGGAATTGTTAAATGGAAATGGTTTGACCACCGCTACTCAAGTTCGAAGGGTGGTCCTTTGTAACCTAGGCTTCTCTTTCTTAAATCCAAAAGAAACGTAAAATCTAAGCTCAACTTCCTTAGGACTTTCATAAAAGAAGAAGATATCTCCTAACTAGTTATAAATGATGCATCTATATTTGGTATATGAGAGGATAAACTTAAATATGGAACTTCACTTTTGCTAAGATTTGGCTTGGAGGGTAATGCATTATCACATTTAGTGGCAAAGCTACCCCGTCTGCTGAAGATGTCTATAAGATTGTTGGGTATGTTCATTTATCGAATTTGAATATGCATACAACGATAACTAGTAACATTATTTATTGCGAACAGAGGTAGCATTGTTCATTGCTAACATAGTTGGATTAGACAAACAATGTTTGTGATTGCATTTACAATATTTTTTTTAATTGCCTTGCAGAAACTCGCAAAATCGACCTACTTTGTTTACAAGAGGTCCTAAATTTGTAGTAGCATGTGTGCAATTATTGCAGGTGGGCATGCAACGAGACAATTCATATTTGAAGTTATAAGATAATTGAAAATATTCACGAGATGTGAGATGAATATGACCTTAAAGATATTCATTTTCAATCAAAAAATAACATCTCATGATCTTTAAAACATGTAATCGTACCAATTCACTTAGGTATTTCATCTCACTATCTTTAAACAATATAGTTATTTAAAATTTAACTTATTTTAATAACAATATAAATATAATATAGTGTACAAATATTTGTAACAATATCAACTTTAATAACCCTTTAAATCATCAAAACTTTACTTTCACAACTCTCTAAATCATAAAAAAGCACTATATACTCTTGTAACACTAATTCAACTATTCTTCAAACATCTTTTTGATTATACTTTTTAAAAATCCATAATTTAAAAATAATTAATTTAAAACCCATCTGCCATTCGTTCAACAACTTGCTCAATACTTCTTAAATATTTTAAAATAATTAATTCAAAGGCCCACTACCATACTTCCAACAACTTGTCGTGCAACCTTCCAGCAACTTGTTGAAATAATTCTTTTAAAATGATAAAGTAAGGGCCACATGCATTGCATTTAGTGGTCGGCACATAATGCCAGCCTGCACAGGAGAAAACGTTGCAGTCTGAATAAACTTTTTATAAAGCTTACGCAACAGTACAATAATTCAATCACGGCCCAGTGCCACCTGCCTACAATAATTCAATCAGGGCCCAGTACCACCTGCTCTATTCTAGTTTGAATGAGCTATTGGAATAAATGCTTCTGAAAAAGCTGAGAGCACTACAATAATTACTGGCCATTCATCTGTATCTGATGAAACAGAAGTCATGCTTCGTCTCTGGCGCCTATTTATACAGAAACGATTCCTCTAACTACCCAGTTGCATATCCCACTTGCACAGCCCAGAGCCCTTCTCCCCTCGTTTGGCCTCCCTTTTCAATATTTCTTGTTCGCTTTTCTCGTGTTTCATTCATTCTCTCATTCTTTTTCAACAAATGAAAGATTGGAAAGCGAAATTTGATCATATTTTTCAGGGACCTTCTGTGGCTTTTTTCTGTTTCTGCCAATACTCCACAGATGGTGTCCACAGCAGCGGCGCCTCAAGCAGAGGTTCTTCTTCAAGAGATCATAGTTGGATCGGGTATTAAATTTGCTCAAATGACACTGCAGAGATGGCTTACAGAACCTTATCGCCAAGCTCGTGTGATTGGTGTAGATGGTCGGGACGGTATCTGTAAAACGTCCTCTTTCAAATTCATGGACAACAATTACAAAAAGGTCAGTGATATCAGCTTTGACCTGGTGATTTGGTTTACAGTTTCTACCCTGATAATGAAGGGAAGACAAATTAAGATTCCATTGTCCACACACTGAATTTAAATATGGAAGAAAATTCTTCTATTGACACGCGGAAGATGAAGTTGTCTATATGTGTAGAAATGAATAAATTTCTTCTCATATTAGATGACATGTGGAGTGAAATGGATCTTATATGGGTAGAAAAGAAGAAAATTCTTTTCATATTGGACGATATGTGAAGTCCAATGGATTTTACATGTGTAGAAAAGAAGAAATTTCTTCTGATATTGGACGATATGTGGAGTTCAATGGATCTTAAGTATGAATCTCATATGTGTAAAACAAAAAAATTCTTCTTATATTGGATGATATGTGGAGTCCAATGGATCTTATTAAGAGAGTAAGGGTTAAATTTGGGGAGAAAAATTGTAGCAAAGTCTTAGTCTCCAGTACTGGATAATAAAGATGCTATTGAAAAAATGTGAACCCATGTTCAAAAAAAAAAGTGGTAGTTATTTAGAAGAAATTTTTGTGATGATCTAAAGAGTTATTTTAGGAGTTATGATGATTTGTATGATGATCTAAAGAGTTGTTTTATTTTCTATAGTGTGATGCATTTCCTAAGGATGCAGAAATTGATACAGAGAAACTAGAGTTGTATTGTTTTCTATAGTGTGCTGCATTACCTGGGGATGCAGAAATTGATGTGGAGAAACTGGTGGAAATGTGGGTTGCCAAGTTGTTGGTCCCATGGAAAGGAACAAATTATTCAATGTATATTGGTGTGAAGATTATAAATAGTAGAAAATATAATCATGGGTTTCTGTGACATGGCAATTTATATAAGTCAAAGGAATGGTTCCAAAGTTTCCCTCTGTAAGAGATAAGAGAGTCTACGAATTGCAGGAGGATATTCATATTAAGCTTATCACAATGATATTCAAAATCCCCCAACATATTTGGAATGCACAGAACTACTAAGTTTGGTGTTGGTCAGTTAAAAAAAATGAAAGGTTCCAACACCATTACTTTTGAACAGCATGACTCACAAGGTTCTGATCTATTTGTATTTTAATAACATCATTGCCATCATTAGTTGGGCAGCCCAGAATGTAATCTCTGTGGTTTTCAATTTGAAGGTTGATTAAAAGTCCCATAATGTAATCTCTGGTTTTCAATTTGAAGGTTGATTAAAAGTTTTGATTTTTAAGAATAATTTTTTGTTACGACATATTTTTTTGAACATTTGATAAATTGAATATTTTATACCCCTCCATTCTCTCTCTCTCCCTGCAGGAGGGAAGGGAAGCAAGGTTATGAGTTGATTTTCATATATTTATATTTTTAATTATTAAAATAAATTAATCTTCATAATCTTTGTGTGTTTTTTTTCCTATGCAAAAAGTTGTATCTTATGATTAAATCAAGCATATATTCTACATATGATTTTATTCAACATCCATGAAAGACTGCCCTGAAAGATTACTCAGAACGAAGTCTACTCCATATTTAATTTATTAATTGTCCAAAAAAGGGAAGTCAGAAAATTATACAATCTTCACCTAAAATGAGAACATATTATGCAGAAGATTCGTCCAAGTTAATAAGGAGCAGAATCAAAAAGTGCAAGTCTTAATTGCTCACTCTATCTGTGAATAATTTCTCTATGACGAACCCTGTTTGAGGAAGCTCTGTACCTTCAAAAGAAGGAAATAAAACTGCATGTAAAGATTATGTCGAGCAGCTGCACTATAAAATCAAGTTTAAAAGTGGCATAATGACATCGATCAAGCATTAATTCTGGAACTCATTTAGCAGATTAGAGATGTTGTTTGCGATGTAGTCTTGGCAGCTGGAGACACACCATTTTGGTTGTTGATAGTTGCCCAAAATCCTTACCCCAGGACTCTGTTCTCGATCAGTACTGCTCCAGCTCTCCGGAACAATCCAACTATCTTACCAAAATGCATTCTGCCATCCCACACAAACATTTACACCGTTACTGACTCCTTTATTCAGATTCTGATCAATATGCTGTCATTGGGCTGCCTCTCAGACAGGCTCCCTTTCGGTACTCTTTCATTTCCCCTGTGCTAGCCTCCATGAACAGACCTCCTTTTGATAGAGCATCTACTACAGCATTTAGCTCTCTTCTGTAAACCTTTTTCTGCTGCCAGCTTCATTAATATGCATAATTATTGGATAAGTTTCATGAACAGACCTCCTTTTGATATAATAAGGAGGTATGTAGTAGATGTTCTATCATAGGCATAATTATTGGATGAACAGACCTCCTTATACAGCATAGGCATAATTATTGGACGAACAGACCTCCTTTTGATACAGCATCTACTACAGCATTGAGACTAATATAATAAGTTTCATCCAATTGTATTATGCCACCTGCCCCATAGAGCGAATGCTGGCTTTGGCGTGAGCCATCAAAAGGGCCCTAGACTTCACTCTTGGCAATTGAGGGCTGTACCAGAGTCGTTACCTTCACAGGTTTG
>ML801023.1:202939-215099 GCA_009831015.1 Picea engelmannii
ATATATAGGGGAATCAACAATGGCGAGAGTATCGTACTCGCGTGACACGGGGTTGGATCCTGTCGGCTACCTTATAACCCCTAGGGAGAATCGCAGAGCCCACAAGAACGCCTATGGATAAATAGAGGTTTGAACTCGTGACCTACGTAATAGCACGAACGCCTTAACAAGACATTCACTGGCCACTAGACCAAACCCTTGAGGGAAGTTATTCACTTCATATTGAGTCTGCATCGCTTTGTCCTTTTAAGTCTGAACACATTGTTCATCCCCCAAGCTCTTCCATAATTGATTGAGAACCTCATTGTCTCTCTTATATGATCTTTCATTTGGTGGAGGATTGAAGTGGTGGAGGCCCAAATGGAAGGGACTTAGTTTCTCGGTTTCGAACAGTTCCGACACAAAAGTTTGTAATTCATCACTTCTGTTGATTACATTTTAATAGAATACTCTTTTCTCGTCCAATTAATATCTTGCAAATATTTGAATTGTTATTCCATGGGCATATTTGTTATGAATGTTGATGGATTATGATATTGAATATGCTATATTTATATATTATCACCATATGCTTGTGTTTCTTGGTTGTTGAGGACAAGTTGCAGGTGTATTGCTTTGAGTCAAGTGTTCAACTGTGGACTTCATAGAACGTCTGGATGAGGTAGGCTCTTTATCTTGTCTTGTTGTCATATTTGCTTATATAGAATACTTGAGATTAGAGTTGATTTCTGTAGTCATTTCCTTATGTTGGGGTTTACCGCTTGACATAGAGAGATTTTCCTCGTAACAAAATTGGTGACCATACTGGGGATAGAATCTTCTTTTCGGGGTTTGGACTATTTTTCTCCTTTGATTTCTCTCGTTTATATTGAGTTTCTTTTTGTCTGATTGATTGACAGCCTCTATTGATTTTGAGTATGAGTTTCTTAGCCTTATCCTTAACCCGATAGTGTTTTAACACATATACATGGGTTTTTATCTTACATTCGCGTACATACACATATTGTCCTTCTACAAGAGGTGTATATACTCGGTTTTCGCCTGAACAGTCATGTACATCATCCTTTTTTGCTTGATTGTTGAGTTTGATGTTTGCTAGGTAAGTTTTGATGGTTGCTAAGTCTTCTTGGGTCTCTATTATGATTGTTAAGTTCTTGTAGAATGACAAGAAACCTTTTTTTGGTTGAATTTTTAGGTGGTGCCTTTCTCATCATCCTTTTCATTGATTGTCCTTTCATCTTGGGCTGGGTGTTTGCTTCTTAATATCCTACTTGGTTTGTCTCTGTTTGCATACAGTAGAATATTTATATCAAGTTGTTGTTCAGCCCTTGCATTTTCATTCTCTTATATTGAAAATAAAAAAATATTAAGCATTTTGCATTGTTGGCATTTGATCTTTTGGGTCCTTATCATTGATCTTAGTACATGTATAGATAGATTGCATGTTATTTTGAATTGCATAATTAAATTGAAAATTGCATTTTGAAAATCTTATCATTTATTAAGAACTGAAGTTAGGACTTCACATTTTATTCATATTCATTTATTTTACTTGTTGAGTCATAACATCATCAGTTTCATGACCACACCTTTTTTAGTAAGCAAGGCCACTAAAATCAACACTGATAATTTAAAATTGATTAGAAATGATTTTATTTTCTAGGGTGCACAAAATAGCTTAGGATTTAGAGCCTTGGAATAAGGTTTTGTGAGTAAACTTCTCCAAGGCTATTAAATCAACATTTGTGTCTAACTAAGGGAGTGGTGAAATCTATTGTATAATTGGTGATGTCAGGAGGCTCTGCTTACACCAGAGTTAAGCATGAGGTCACGTGAGTTTGGTTGAGGGGATATCCCCCTAATACCTTCTTAGCGTCAGATACATTTCTAAGGATCTATTCGTATATGGGGATCTTGCTAGTATCTTTACCTCTGTGAGAGGTAGTTCTTTCAAGGCTTCAGGCTTTGTTACTTCCCATATGGTAGACCTGACTTACGTCTGTTTGCCTGCGCATCAGTTATACCATGGTTGCTTAATTGCTTGACATAGGTACCACATAGGTTACTTACAAGGGTTATTCTGCAAGTACCCTGGGTCAAATTAGGGTCGGACAACACACAACCTTTATGGAGGATTACCTCTCTGGGGGGATCTGACCGACTAGTTGTTAAGCCCATGAGGGTCCTTATAACTCATTTTGATACCTCCGATCTTTTGCAGGGAGTCTCAGGCCCCTCTTAGGCGAGGCATACCTACTTTAGGGAGGGAGGCCCCTTTCAACCACTTTATCTTGTTTGTGTGCATATTGGCCTTTTGTTTATTTTATTTTGGTGTTCTCTTTGATTACTATTTGTCCTTAGGATTTTTATTTTATATCTCAAGTCTTGATTCATCGTGGAGCCAGACCAACTTCCCTGCACGTCTCACCGCTTTTTACAATTACCACTACATCTTGAGTCTTTTCCTTCTAAAAGGAGTAAAGTTATCAAATGTGTTACACACACCTCCACTTACCAGACTTGTGATCATATAAGGATGAGTACTGAATCGAGTAAAAAAGATACTGGGAGTCCTTCAACTCCCATACCCACTATAGTTAATGGTACTCCTTCGACACCTTCAACCAAAATGGTTGTAGTGTTGAAGGTTCATATCATCACTCATGTCTGTCCTATAGTGAATACTCAACCTATATCCATGAACCCTTTTGGGTCCCTTTGTCACTCGACAGGCTACAATATTTAGTCCATCCCTATGACCTCTAGCCCTTTTTATTATGGTATGTCGAATTTCACATAACAATTTTCATCCTCCATCCCAGCATCTAATCCAAATAAAAGTATTGGACTCGGGGACATGGATCCTCCACATACTCCATTTTCATTTGGTGGTTCTCATATCCCACAAAAAAATCCTACAGTTGGAGGCCTTCCTCCTTTTCACCCCAGGTCTAATCCTGGTCCTAATGCTCTTGGATGGAGTAGCCAACCTGACGGACAAGCTACCACTTATAGTCTGTCTTTTACACCTACCTCCTCTATACTGATTATGACCAATACGTTTGGCATGACGAATCCACCTTTATCCTCCGGATTCACACCCGGAGGAGGTCAGTTTCATACCTTGGGAAACCCCCAACCTGGAACCACTCCAACTGTGGGAAATTTTAACAACCCTCATCATAACATTCCTACTGGAATGGTGCCCAACCAACCCCTCATGAATCAGTTCATAGAAGGGTCTTACAATCCTACACAAGGCCATGGTGCATACTAAAACCCTGGATGGGATGCGATTCCCCAACAACAATCTTTCCAGGGACCTTGGGGCCAGATGTCGCAACCCCGTCTCCCTTTTCTGGCCATGCTCAATCTGCCAGACTTGTCTATATTGATGAATGACCCTATGTGTCATGATCCAACATGGCCCCTCGTCCCCACCAAGCTTCCTTCGGATATTCAAAAATTCGAAGGCAAGACTGGTGAGGATCCTGGTGATCACATCACTACTTTTCATCTTTGGTGCTCTTCGAAATCCCTTAACAACGATTCTATTCGTTTAAGATTGTTTTAACGCACTCTCATAGGGGTCACTGCAAAATGGTATATAGAGATACCAAGGGGGACATACAAAACTTTTAATCAGATGGTTTTATTATTCCTCAACCACTTCCAATTGTTAGTTCATTACAATGCTAACATAGAACTTTTGTCACCCTTCCATCATGACAAAGCCACCCATATCTTAGATCATATCCAAGAGTGGCGTAGACAGAAGAGGTTGATCAAGGCATACATACCCACAAAATTCCTGCTAGAGTGGTTCCTTAAGTCTCTACAGACTTATATTTCGAAGGATGTTTCTACATTCAGGGTTACATCTGAGGAAGAAGCGATTTTTAAAGCCCAACAATTAGATCTTATATATGCTCAATCTGGGATGTTATACAAGATTCTTCCAGACGCACCGAGGTCAAACTATGACCCTAGACAAAAGCCTGGGCCTCATACTGATGGCATTGTAGGCTCTGCCAATGTCATATCTGCAAACTTGGTGACAATCTAGTTGAAAGAGTTGTCTCTAAACTAGTATGTAGGAGGGCCAGCTTCATCTGTGTCCTCCACTCCCACTCAGTCATCGAATGTACATTATGTGCAGTCGTTGACTAACCCGAATGGTAACCAACAATAGGGAGGGAATAAAAAGAAAGAACATGGTAACAATTGTAAGGGTGGGAAGAATAGTAATAAACCCAAGGAAAACAATAATAATGAGAAGTCGAATTTGGTGAGGGCAAGAAAGAAAGGTGGAAGGTGAAGTTTCCCTGCAATATTTGTATAGACGACCACCTTACCCACTTATGCCCCAAACTTGTAGAAGTTGAGAGGATTTTATCTCTACCGCCTACTGTGCTGATTAATCCTTTTCCACATAATCAACACATGGCCTCGAGCTCCTCGAATGTCGTAAATGCGGTGAGTGGGAGTCAAAACCCAATGACGCAAGACAGTGACTGTCTATGCATCAATATGGTTAAATATGAGGCTAATGTAGCCACTCAGTCTCGTGATTACAGTTCTCCACAAACTATACCTAGTCTATAGTCTCCCCCTCCTCCAGAGATGCTTTTACAGATCGAAAAACCAAATCCCCCGCCTTGTATTCCAAAAGGAGTACTCAAGCGCTCTACCCACAATCCTAATGCTAGAGCCTCCTAAAATTACTCTATTGTTGAAGACCTGGGTCAAACCCCTTGTGCGATGTCGGCTCTGGAAGTACTCCCGACATGTTATTCATAGAGGAATGTCTTTCTATCTACGTTAGGAGCTATAGATCGTTGTGGCTCTAAAGTTATCAAGTTTGACGTCATGGATGTGAAGCCTTGCTTGCATTACCATGTGGCATTCCAAATCCACGTGGGTTACTCAAAGTATACCATCAAAGATATTGTTGTTGATGAAGGTGCTGGAACATGTGTGATGTCCCTAGTATATTGGAAAGCCCTCGGCTCTATGACCCTTTCTCAATATCTGACCATGTTGACTTCTTTTGACGGTAATTCCTTCTGCCCTCACATTATTCTTCTTACCTTCCTGGCCCAATTGGATGGGAAGATGGTATAGGTGGATGTCGAGGTGGTTGATGTGCCCCTCGACTATAACTTGTTACTAGGACACAATTGGAATTATGCTATAAATGCAATCGTATCATCTGTCTTCCGCACTCTTTTATTTCCTCATGATGGGAAGAACATAAAAATCAACCAGTTGTCCTTTGCTTATGCTATCCCCAATGCATCAGTTGGACCTCCTATCCCCATGATCGACAATTCTCAACCGACAAATGAGAATACCAATGTCAGAATGTATTCATCCCTTATGAGTACCTTCGACTTCATGGCACTGATTCATCATATATACACCATGTCCAGTAGGCTTGCTTCGTCAAAGAGGTTTGTTCCTTTCCACACTTTGTATTTTAACAATACTTGGACCCTACCTTCCTCGACATCATCTTGTGAAGGTCAGTCACATATTGGAATGGCCATGCCACTATTAGAAACAAAGATAGCGTATCAAATTGTTCTTGACTCTTCCGTCGATCCAGATTCTGTTACCTTGCAGATGGACGAGGAGGATCCTGTTCTAGAGCCCGTGTGGGACACTTCATCGTCTTGTTCACATGAATTCCTTGATGAGACTTTAACTTCAGATGAAGCTATCGTAGAGGCCACGAATGGTCTTGACAGGCCATGGGATGATATGCACCATCACTCTTATTTTGTCCTAGAGATTTCCAGAATCGAACAAGATGATTTTAGATCTACCTTGAGCGAGATAGTCGGTCATGTCATAGTTCCACTTGATACACACAACATTTATGCCAAAGGAAACATGGTGAGTATCTCTCCTACCATCATGACCGATATCTCTCGTATTCCTGGCAAGGTTGAAAATGTATACATTAATGTGGATTGTTCGCCGAAATAAATTATGATCTATGTCGAGCTCTTCAAAGAATTATGCGATGTATTCACTTGGTCACATGAAGAGATCTCGGGAATTGACCCTTGAATTTTTGAACATGAGATTAAAAACTACTTGGATGCTAAGATTGTTCAACAATGAGTTAGAGCTATCAATCCTAGGGAGGCCTCTGCTATTAAGGCAGAGGTAGAAAAACTTCTTAACGCGAGCTTTATCTACTGAGTTCCCTTGACTGAATGGGTATCCAATCTCGTTCCTATGAATAAAAAGAAAGGAACCATCCGCCTATGCATGGATTTTCGTGACCTGAATAAGGTCTTTCCCAAAGAAAACTTACTGACACCCTTCATTGATCAGATTCTCGATGAATGTGCAGAAATAAAAAAAATTTCTTTTATTGATGGATTTTTAGGTTATAACCAAATTCAAATTAAGCCCGAGGACCAACATAAGATGACATTTATTTTCCCTTGGGGTACATTCTCATATCGAAAGATGTCTTTCGGCCTTAAGAACGTTGGAGAAACCTTCCAACGAGCTATGGCCTTCACATTTCACGATCTCAAGCATATAGTTGAATCCTATCTCGACAATCTCGCTACTCACTCCCGTAAGAGAGTGGATCATCCTAAACACCTTCGACTAGTTTTTGAAAGATGTCGCCATTATTGCATCCGTTTGAACCCTCATAAATGCATCTTTTTCAATAGGTCATGTTGACTTCTAGGATTTTTAGTCTCTGAGATTGGGATCATGGTAGATCTGTTAAAGGTTGAGGCAATACTTCAATTGCCTCGTCCGCGCATTATTCGTAAACTTCAAGGTTTACAGGGGAAAGCTAACTTTTTATGACAATTTATAGTGAACTATGCCAATATTACTAAGGGTTTCATGCATCTCTTAAAGAAAGACACTCCTTTTATCTGGGATGAACGATCCCAAGAATCTTTCGCTGCATTGAAGAAATCCTTGGTATCGACGCCTTTGCTGAAGTCTCCAGAGTACAATAGAGATTACTTTCTTTATTTCACCGCGTCAGAAGAGACGATTGGTACAGTATTGGTTCAGGAGGATGATGAGACCCATGAGAACGTCATTTACTATGTTAGTCGAAACTTAGTTGGCCCTGAACTCAAATATTCTCATGTTGAAAAGCTAGCTTTGGTTTTTCTTCACAAAGTTCAACGATTACGCCACTATATATTGCTTTGCAAAACTACTGTGGTTGTCGATGTCAATCCATTTCAATACATACTTACTAGGCATATCATAGGGGGAAATTACAATAAATGGATTGTCATTCTAAAAGAATTTGATCTCGATTTCGCTTCTGCGAGGTCCAAAAAATCACTAGTTTTTGTGGATTTAATATCCGACTTCCCTCGATTAGATGAGGATGTTATTAATGTTGATTCATTTATGGATGAACATATTTTCCTTGTCTCATCGTTGGACCCTTGGTATGTGTTAACGCTCTGTAAATTTCCTAGAGGTTTTTAGAAAAGAAAAAATCTACAGGAGGTAACTTTATCCAACCACTTCGAAGCTGGGATCTAGCCCTACCAGCTTTAGAGAGGGATCTCTCTGTATGATTTAGATATGTTTCAAATTTAAAATATTAGGCTAGGTGAATAAAATATGTTTGTTTTGTTTGTTTTCGTTTTCGTTGGGTTGTCTGAGAGAGCCTTACACATCCATTGGGCTATGGGGTCTGTATTATGAAATAAAATCTAAACCAGAAAACGAAGAAACCTTTCACATGGTGAGATAATGCAATCGTTGGATTCTTTTAGCAGAAAAAATGAGGAATAGTAGAAAAGGAAAGAATGTCAATTACAACAAAGAAGCAATTAAGAATTTCTTTATCGTAAAATCAGAAGATGAAACACTAAAATCTTTTAAAGTCAGAAACAGGGTATACAAAGATAAATCCTGCAACTTTTGTTACTTTCAAAGATTAGATTTAGAAAACAGTGCGATAACTAAGAGAGAATAACATTTAACTTAGAAAGGACAACATCACCAATGAGTACACACAAGAATCCTGTGAAAACGCCTCTTTGTATTAATGGAAGATCTCTTGAAAAATATTACAGTCTGGTAGCTCGCAGGGCGTAAAGATCAACCCTCAATACTTCGAAAAGTGAAGTATTTATAACCAAAATTACAAACAATCCTGTCATTAAAGATCAGGACATGGTAAATCTATTTTTAGCTTAACAAACTTAACAAACTACAAAAATCTAGGAAACTGTTTGATGATGTGTCGAAATTTCATGCTGTTTTCTGGGTGAACCGTTGGTGAGGCCTCTGCATGACCTCGTCTAACTGGATAGCTCACTGGGCTTGGAAAACTCATCGACTACTCGATCAGATTGCAAAGCTCTTCCCATCGAAGATGACTGGGAATGACGACTTTGAGTAACCTTCGGTAAACTTCATCCATCTCTGTGTACTTAGCAAAAGTTGGCTTGATGATGAAGATGTATCGGATCTCATGCTGTATGCTGATGTCCAATTGTAGAGCATCTAGGAATGCCTTACTAGTGATACTTCCTTGTATTCCTTAAAATTTTGAACTATCCTTAGCCATAGTGGCTAGTCTCTTTTTGTAATCGGGGAGCGTCATCAATTTGTCATTTATCACCCTCAAACCAGGAAGACCCTTCTTCTGTAGAGCCTCGATCTTGCTGAAAAAATTTTGCACTCCTAGGTCCACAGCCTGAACCTTTTCTTCTAGCTGTAGCATCAGTCCTCTCTTGGTTAGGACTCTCTTGACCTCAAGGATGGTCTCTGTTCTATATTCAATTCTCAGATCTTCCAGCTCCTCTCTGGTTTTGGAATTTAGGAATTTGATGATTTCATTAGCCTCGGTGGGCATCTCTCCCAGTTCTGCTCTAATCTTCTCGATGGCTTGTTTATTTTTTTGTACCAATTCATTTTGCTCAAACATAATTTGTATCATTGGCCATATTTCATTCATAAACTTGGTGATGTCTGTCCAGACACTTTCTTTGACTTCAACCAGTGTTTTGCCTGCCACTGTTTTCTTTCGAAGCTATTGTAGCTCTTGTTTGAGCTAGTCTGACACTTAATTTTCCTTGGAGTAGCTGGTTTGGCAAGAATATTTGAGTTCTTGGAGGTTCTCAATCTCCTTTTTGAGCCTGCTAATCTCTGTTTCTTGCAGATTCATTTCTTCCATAGATTTAGCCAGTTCAACAGTCTTTTCTAGAGACGTCAGTGGATTTGCCGATGGAATTTCTACTAGTGAAGCTGTGCTCACTCTTGAGAGTGGAACTGCACTCAATGGAATGACTTCCATGTGTTTTGACTGCTCTTTCTCTTTCATCAGTTTCTCCTTTTCATCTTCCATTTCCTTCAATTGTGCATTCTACTCCATGATCAACTTAAGCATCTCATCTTTTTCTCCTTCTGTCTCCACCATTTCCTTTGCCTGAGAGTCTACTGTTGGTGGAAGCTTCAATTGTTTCCTTAGAGACGCTATGTCGGAATTTTTCTTCTTGATCATCTCCTCGACTGCTTTCACATTCGAGGGATCATATACGATCTTGAGGACCAGTTCCTCCAATGTCTTAATCCTATTATCCTTGGCAAAGGATGATATTTTTTCCAACTTCAACTACGTCTGTACATTATTCAGAGACACTTGTAACTTAGAGGCAGCAATGGAAGCATGTGCCAACGTGGAGAAAACCATTTCTCCAGTTTGCCTCTGCAGATCCATTTGATCAACTGGATGCACATCCTTAGTCTGGAATTCAAAAGCTGCCCTTTTGTAATCGGTGATTACCTTTGGGTCTGGCACCTGTGCTTAGAGAAATGCCTTGTGAACTCTGCCCTTCTCAGTGTCGAATGCCAATAGTATTCTGTGTTGTGCAGTCGACGTTTGCTTCCAGAATTGAGCATATGTGTTGCTGGTCAGCGTCTGATTCTTTTTCTTGATCAAATCATATTTCTCAAATATACTCAGCTTCGGTCCTGTTTTGCCTGGTTGGTTGACTGGTGGAGTATCTATAGGCTTCTTTGGCAATACTGAGGTTATGATCTGCTTGCTGCTTGTACTAAGGAGTGATCGATCCAACTCCATCATTGTAGTGGATGGAATTACCTTTTCTCCAGCCATGTCAGGATCCTGAGTGGTTTTCGGCCTCTTTGTGTGCAATCGAAACTCCTTAGATGATACTTCAGTGACAGAAGGTGAAGTGTCCTTCCTTGGCCTTTTCTCCTTTAGAGCCTGTGGTGTAGTCGTCTGTGAAACAACGACCGAAGGGTCCTGTTGTTCTGCCTCAACCAGTGTGTTTGGCTCCCATTCTGCTTGGTTTGCAAAATTCTCTACCTCAGGCCTAGATATGTGAACATACGAGATATTCTTATTTTTTATTGTCATCTCGGAAATTATCCTGCACGGATCATAGTGCCATGTGAAACTAACAAAAAAAATCATTTCTTTTAGCATCCTGTCTGCTTCCTCTTTGGCGCCTCGACTGTTGCAGATGAAAGATCCAATCTTCCCTTTGATTATGAGTTGTTGATTCTTATTCAAAGACACAAAATGTATGTCGTATGAGTTTATCATCTACCTTATGTATTCCAGGGAGAAAATTCTAACAGGTAAGTACTTCGGTAGTTTATATGGGGCCAACTCACACCCATAGACTCTGATCTCAATATGATTTTGGTACAGGTACCAATCACCAATCTTTGTAAGGTCCAAGAGATGCACAATCCTCTGAATTTCATCATTAATTCTGGGTTCGGGTATGTCGTTGAGCATACTCACCACTGGGTGGTAGAACTGCTCGATGAACTGTTTGAAACAGAATTCTGCAGAGTTATGTCTGAGCAGAGAAGTCCATGTTGTTACTGCCTATGGTCTACCATCCTCGTCGATCTTCCACATAGAAAAAGAAAATTTGTCCGCTTGGAAGAAAACGAATAGGTATGCCAGTATTGCAGAATACCTGAACATACCTTCTATGGAGAAATTTATGAATTGTTCATGAATGTTGTTTGCCAGGAACGTGCTGTAGTTGAACTTTGTAGTGGGTTTCTCATCAGTGGAGAAAATAGACAGAAATCCCAAAATGGGTTCATCTACCCATTGATCGAAAAAATAACCAAGCAAGGCGCATAGTGACGTGATGACCTGATTTCCTTTTATTGAGAATAGGGAGGAAGGATAAGGGGGGTTTGTAGTGGGGAGCTGAGCAGATTGTGGAAGAAAAATCTCAAAAATCTAAGCTCTTTAAGGAAACGACAACTTCTGGTAGAGCTCTGTGATGATTTCGAGGTTAAAAGGTGAGGAAGAGTCGGCTCGGGATATCTGCATCATTTGGTCGATGGTTTCTGGTGTGATGAGGAAAAGAATTTCCCCGGATGAGGACAGAATGGCTCTTTGTTCGGGGATATAATGGGCTTGGTACTTGAGGGCGAATTCTAGGAAGTGGTGGATCTGGGGGAAAATATACAAGGGTAGGTTGGACTCCCAGAGCCCAATTTCGTCACTCTGGTCTAGGAAAACTTCTTTAAGCTATGACTGTAGGTCTGCGAAGTCAAAATCACATCTTGTGTCTGTGATTAATTAGTCTTTGTCGGCCAGAGGAATCCTGTTGAGGTCAACAAGAGGCGGGAGAAAATGATTCTCCTCACCTTCTGTTCTCTTTGACTTTGGCGCCATCACTGTAACAATACCTGCAAATAAAACAAAGGTTAGCGAGGACGACTGTAGGTGTGGGCGACTGACTATAACAAAGAGGAAAACGGGGAAAATTCTTTGGAGCGATGACTGGGTAAATGGTGAGGGAATGAAGGGTGAGGGTAGTTTTGAGTGAACGGATATCCGTTGGGCGCGAGAGACAGGTCAAATGGTTAATGGATAAGTTAGCTATTAATAAATGGCCAATGGGTCATTTAGAGCGTGAGATGGCAGGTGACAACGACTGAAGCATACGGTTGAGTGACGTGGTGGGTATTGATTGGGGGAAAAGACCATGGTGAAGGGACTTGCCACGGGTGAACGAGGGAGAAAGACTGACAGAGTTATGGGAGATGACTCTTACGAAAAAGGTGGATAATGACGTCATGAGGTGACGAGGTATGTCAGACAGTAATAGGCGGTGGGATTCAGGACCACTGGATTCATTCCATGTAT
>ML801023.1:215655-245062 GCA_009831015.1 Picea engelmannii
TAGCCAAGCTTATTCACTACTCCTATCAACATCAATTTAAAAGAACTTGGCCATGCTTGAAAGGTATGGACCAAGTCATTTTTATTGCATGGGGATCTATTGAATTTCTTTTATGCCCTCTTTTATTCTTTTTCTTTCTTTTTCTTTTTCCTTTTCTTTTTCTTTCTTTTTCTTTTTCCTCAAATTATTTGTAGAATGAAAAATCATTTGACAAACAAAAACACTAAAGAGATAACATTTCAGTCACCAATTGATCCTATAAATTATAGGGTTATAACAACGGCTCCACCTGGGGATGGTACTCTCCTTGTGAAGTGTCAAGAATCCGGATCCCTGATGTTCTGAAACTTTCTCCATAGTCGCCTTTGTTGATTGATTGGTTTTACTTTGAAAATTGGAAGACAATGTTCAGTGGCTTAGGGCCTTCTATTCGGGCTTCAACCATCTGATCAAAGTTATTCACTCAGAAACTTGCAAGAAAAATGAAAGTGGTTTGTACAATGGAAAGTGTGATCTCAGGTCCCTACTGAGGTGGTGAATAATGCTTCAACATTCTGCCATTCACATGTCCTCCTAGCAAATCTGTCCCATCACTGGTGTTGAGCAAGAAGGCGTTATTTCCTCTGAATGCTTGAATCATGTATGGTCCCTTCCACAGACTGTCAAATTTTCCATGCTTTCCCTTGTCTTCATTTCGGGAATCCCATCTCAGCACCAAGTCACCTAGCTCGAAATCATCTTCTTTGGTTCTTTTGTCAAAGATCTTCTTAATGCTTTCTTGGACTACCTGAGTCTTGTTGTATACTTCTTCCTTGGGCTACTGCAAATGGATCATCTGGTTTATGCTTCTTTGGGAGTCGTTCGGCTCGGCTTGCATGTCTTGCAACAATTTCATGACACTAACTCCTAGGGAAGTGGGAAAAACCACTTCTATGCCATAGAACAGCTGATATGGTGACATATCGATTGACCTTTTGGTGGTCAATCCGTCGGCCCATAGTGCGAAAACCAACTTGTTATGCCACGACTTTTTGTTTTCTTGCAAAGTTTTCTTGATAATGTTTACCAAGGTTTTATTTGATGATTATGCCAGCCCATTTCCCTGAGGGTAATAAGCTTTGGAATGTCCCAGACCAATATGATACTGGTTGCAGAAATCTATGAGTTTCTTAGATAGAAAAGTAGCTGCATTGTTAGTTATAATTTTTCTAGGACATCCAAAATGGGACAAGATATTATTTTCAAGAAATTTAATAATGACAAAATCAATAGCTTGCCTGCTTGGTACTGCTTCGATCCATTTTGTAAAATAATGTGTGGCAGTAAGAATCCACCTGTGCTGGCCTGAAGAGGGAGGATGTATTTCTCCGATGAATTCCAATCCCCATTGCTGGAAAGGGGCTTCAACCGATATTGGTTTCAGGGGCAGAGGAAGAAGTTTCCTTTTTCCCTTGAACAATTGACATTTATGACATGAAGTCACTTTATGATGCACATCAACAAATAGTGTTGGCCAATAGAATCCAACTCTTAGGATTTTATTAGCTGTGGTCTTCCAGCTCAGATGACCACCATAGTCTCCTGCATGAAAATCCTGCAATACTTTGTCAGCTTCATCCTTCAATAAACAATTTAACAAAATACCTCCAGGATCTTTCCAATACAGATTGCCTTCTAGAATGCAAAATTTTAATGCTTTCAATTTCAAAAACCTAGCTTTAGTTTTGGTCAGACTAGGGGGAGCTTGTAAATTATGCAAAACAAATACCAGGTCTGCGTACCATGTAGAGTTCAGAAATACCTCTTTCACGCTTAGAGTCGCCTACTCACCCTGTTCATCTACTACAGCTAAGAAATTAATGTCAAGAGCATGGAAATTTGATTCAACCATTAACTTTGCTAGACCTTGACCTTTAATTAGTTTAGTAGGCTTAATCTCTATGTCATACTCTAGAATGATAGCAATCCATTTTCCTCTTCGGCCGTCTGGATTGTCCTGGGTTAAAATGTCTTTTACTACCGCATTCAGAACATATGCAATGGTGTGGGAATGGAGAATATATACTCTAAAATATTTTATGGCTTTTACCAAGGCAAAAGCTTGTTTCTCCATTATTTTATAATTCAAAGCAACATCTCTTAAATCTTTACTGAAAAAGGCTATGGGTTGTTCATACCCTTCGCTATTTTTCTGTAGTAATACTACTGCAATGGTATGTTCAGAGGCGAAAGAAAAAAGATAAAAATATTTGGTGAAGTCAGGACTGATCAAGACTGGAGCCTGCGTGAGTGCGCGTTTGACTTGTTCAAAAGACTACTTGGACTCTGTGTCCCATTTTATTTTTGTGTCCTTTTTTAACATGTTTGTGATGTTCCTGAGAAGCTCGACCAGGTTGGGTATGAATCTTCGCAGAAAGTTTATTTTTTCGATAAAAGACTGTAGCTCTTTGATATTTCTTGGGTGTTCTAATTTCTGAATGGCCTCGATTCTGCTGGGGTCTATCTTAATTCCGTCCTTAGAGATTATGTTCCCTAGCAATTTACCTTCCTCTAATCTGAAAAGGCTCTTCTTAGGATTCAAAGAAATCCCAAATTGCCTGCATTTCTCAAAAACTCGTCTGAGATGTCGTAAGTGCTTTTCATCAGATTGGGAAAACACAGTTACGTCGTCCAGATAGATGACAATAAATTTGCTGAGTTCTTCCACAAAAGAAATGTCCATCGCTCTCTGGAAAGTAGCCCCAACGTTCATCAACCCGAAAGGCATTTTCACATACATGAAAGTACCCCATGGTGTTGTGAAGGTTGTTTTCTCTTGGTCATCTGGGTGAACTAGGACCTGGTTATAACCTGAGAATCCATCCAGTAAAGAGATTTGACTGGATCCGACTACCTTTTGTAATATGTGGTCCATTTTTGGCAATGGGTAGTTTTCCTTCAGAGAGACCTTATTCAGATTTCAGAAATCGATGCAAAGCCTGATTTCTCCAGATTTCTTTCTGGTTGGGACCAAATTTGAAACCCATTTGGAAAATCGTAACGGAACTATGATTTTAGCATCGTACATTTTTTTGATTTCTTTTTCTATCAGGGGAAGTAGCTTGGGATTGATTCTCCTAAGTTTCTGTTTGAAAGGTTTTTTATCTTCTTTTATTGGAATCCTATGTTGTATGATGCTGGTGTCATAAGATTTCAAGTCCTCGTAACCCCAGGCAAATACGTCTGAATATTCCTTGAAAATCTCAATGTACTTGAGCTTCTGCTCAGGGGGTAATGATTTGGAAAGTTTTACCATCTTGGGTTTCTCTTCTGTCCCTATATTACAATCTTCTACTTCTTGATCGTTGGCTTCGATTTTCAACTTTTTGGCTACATCATTAAAATCAAATAGATCTTCTAAAGGAACTAAACCCCTAGGTAAAACATTACTTTTTAAATGCAAAACATCAACTTCTATCTCATCCTCACCTAAATCTCCTGAATCTATCTTATTTACACCATCGTTTCCAAAATTAGGTCTTTTTACATTTTCATCCTCATTTTCCAAGTCTATGTTTGTACACTCGAAGTCATTTTGACATTGTAGAAAATCTTCAATTTGATCATCATTACCAAATACCTGCCAGTATCTGATGTTGTCTGGAACAGTTGGTCTGCACTTCACCTCCACCGTGTATGGGTGAGTGGAACGAAAAGGTATCTTGCATGTGGTTGTTGACGTAGCTAATCCATCTGCTAAAATATTCTGTCCCCTAGGCATCACCTGCAAATCAACTTCAGTGAAACATTTAAGGGCATCCAGAACAACATTCCTATAGGCTCTAAGACGAGGATGTTTTGTTGCATACTCACCTTTAATTTGTTTGATAATTAATTCAGAATCTCCTCTTACCATGATTTGTTTGGCACCAACCTTCTTCAATAGTTTTAGACCGAACATCAAAGATTCATACTCAACTATGTTGTTAGTGCATTGAAAATTCAATTTGTAGGAATGGTTTTCCAAATACCTAGATCTGTGATTGTGCAACCAAACTCCTTCTCCAGCTCCTTCTTTTCTTACGGCTCCATCAAAATCCATGCTCTAGAAATCTGCTGGCAATTCTTCGATTATCACATTTTTCTTTCTTTCTGCCTCGGTGATTTCTTGGCCTTCGTTCGGACCAGATGTATCTTCTTCCAGCTAAGTGATTTGTTCTCTCATATTGCCATCATTATATAGGATAAAAGAATCTAGGTCAGAATGTGCAGAATACAGAGGATAGTTATGTGGCTTTTCTTGGATACTAACCATGTATTTCATCAACGTTTCTTTGTATAGTCTTCTCTGTTGCCCAAAAACTGGGACAACGACATACGCCATATCCAACTGCAAAGTACCTTTCAACTTGGCCCCCCAAGACTGGGACAACAACATACCATATTTAGGGGGAATGTCTGCGGCCACAACATCCACGACCATGCTTTTTGCGGGAATCTGAACCAAGGTGATACACAAATCCTTGATCAAACCGATACATCTGACTTTGTTGGAGTCAAAAGAGTGTAAGTCCTTGTAAGGTCTAGTAACCTCAAGTCCCAGTTTTTCCATCACTGCTTCAGGCATCAGATTATGGGAAGCACCTGAATCTAACATAGCATTATGCAGAATTAGGTCGTGTATATTAAGGTTGATGTAAAAAGGAGCGACAACACCATTGTCGGTCTGACCATCCACTTCAGGTCCGAACAGGAGTTCAGGTTAATCATCGGTAAGGTTTACAGTATCTGAATGATTCGACGATCCAACAGTTAAGGCCTCTGTGCCTATGTCAGGTTCAATGCTCAGTGCTTTGATCACCTGTGATCGGTAAGCATCCTTACTCATCAACTCGGAAAGAGGGATGGGAATTTTCACTTTGGCTAATTCCCCTTCGAGGCTAAAAGGAGTAGGTGTTCTGCTTTGGCTCTGCAATTCTAATTTGTCCACCGTAGTCTTCTAAGCAGAAAACTTTGGTGGGTTGGTTGATGAAACCTCAGTCTACAATGATCTTTTCAAAATGGTAAGGTTTCTTTTTTCTGGATCTTCAGCATTACCTTTTTCAGGGATCCTCTCGATAGAAGGCTCGGGGGCTTTCTTGGTTTCAACTATCTTCTTTGTTTCGGTTACCTTCTTTGGGGAACTTCCATCTATCTTTTTACTTCGCAGATTGTACTTCCGGTGTCCCTCCATAATGGAATTTTCAAATGCATGTTGTTCGATATCTTCAGCTTCTTCGCTCAACTTTGTCTGAGAAAGAAGAAAAAGTTTGTGTTCCTCCTGGGTGAGGAAAATTGCTTCGTTATCGTGAATGCCCATGAGGTTTGTGTGTGTATCCTCCGGTTCTTCAATTACCTCATCGCCTTCATCAACATGATTTTCTTGTAGGGGTGGTCTGATCTGTAGATCATGACCTCTCTGTTCCCTTTGATCCCTAGGATCTCTCTGCCTGATTTGAGGAGGGTTTCTTCTGAAGTTAGGATTCTGAATTTGAGGAGCCGGTGGGTTTTCTCTAGGAGGGTTTCTTTTGGATACAGTAAGTCTCTCCATCATTCTTTCCATTTCTCTGGCGAAGGAATCCAATTTGGAATCAGAAGTTGATGTGGAAGGTTCCTCTTTAATTGTGACTCTCCTCTCTATCCTCTGTCGTGCCCTTTTCGCCAACAGGTTGGCCTCCACACTTATTGCACTTTTTTGCATGTCCTCCAGGGTGGTGGAGTTTATTTCCCTTAATTGATACGACATGTCGGCATCAAAACCGTCAAGAAATTTTATCAATGCCAAACCTTGTGGAGGTTTAATATCGGCTGGAATTGCATTGTACAGATTGTTGAAACAGGTGCAGTAATCTTGTACTGTCTCACCTTGATTTCTTCTGATGTTTTTGTATTCTGACAAGATCTGGAGAGGATTTTTCTTTACCTCCCATCTGTCTAGAAAACATATTTGAAATGCTGTAAGGTCAAGCACTAAAGCAACACATAAGCCTTTGTACCATTTCTTAATGTCACCTGTCAAACTTTGCGCAAATAATCTCATTTGAATGTCAGCTTCATCTACTTCCTATAGGTCAAAATAGTCATTCATTTTATCCACATGTTGTTGTGCGTTCAAGGGCCCTATGCCATCGAACTGAGGAAGTATCGTTTGATAATCCTGGGGCATAGCATGTAAAGGTGCGGCCAACACCAAGGGGGCATATCTGGCTGCCATGATAGGTGGAGGAGGCGAGACAACAATCTGAATGATAAGAGGGGTGGTGACAGAAGATGAGGATGAGGAGGGGCTAGCTGGCACAGAGTGAGTGGTTTGAGGTTTAGCAGTGGGAGATAGAACTTCATGGGTCCGGGGTTGCAAGACAGTTGGGTCTAGAATGGTTCCAACCACAAAGCTATCAGATTTCGTTCTAAATAGGCTTTGTTCAAAAAGGATGTCAAAGTCAAGATCCTGAAGGGCAACAAGATCCTCTGGAAGAGAAGGGGACCTCTGAAGGGGACTATGACTTACTGAACCTTCTTCAATGGTCTTTTTCCTGAGTAACTATTTTGGATTATAAGTTTCTATTGCAGGTTCTAGGTCTGGGTAAGATCGAGTATAAGCGCTTTTGGGAGCCAGATTTCTTTTTGATTTATATATATATATTAGTTTTATGAGTCCGAAAATGAATATTTACAAGATTTTAACAACCTCTAAACATTATTTCTTTCTTAGATTCATAGTTTTTTAGAAACAAAATTTTCTTCTAGGGAAAAGAAAACGTGAGGTAAAAATTTGTTCAGTTCGATTCCCCAGTATGGTCGCCACTATGTTAACGCTCTGTAAATTTCCTAGAGCTTGTTAGAAAAGAAGAAATCTACGGGAGGTAACTTTATCCAACCACTTCGAAGCTGGGATCTAGCCTTACCAGTTTTAGAGAGGGATCACTCTATATGATTTAGATATGTTTCAAATTTAAAATATTAGGCTAGGTGAATAAAATATGTTTGTTTTGTTTGTTGTCATTTTCGTTGGGTTGGATGAGAGAGATTTACACATCCATTGGGCTATGGGGTCTGTATTATGAAACAAAATCTAAACCAGAAAATGAGGAAATCTTTCACAGGGCGAGATAATGCAATCGTTGGATTCTTTTAGCAGCAAAAATGAGGAATAGTAGAAAAGGCGAGAATGTCAATTACAACAAAGAAGCAGTTAAGAATTTCTTTATCGTAAAATCAGAAGATGAAACACTAAAATATTTTAAAGTTGGAAATAGGGTATACAAAGATAAATCCTATAAATTTTGTTACTTTCAAAGATTAGATTTAGAAAACAATGTGATAACTAAGCGAGAATAACATTTAACTTAGAAAGGACAACATCACCAATGAGTACATGCAAGAATCCTGTGAAAACGCCTCTTTGTATTAATGGAAGATCTCTTGAAAAATATTACAGTCTGGTAGTTCACAGGGCATAAAGATCAACCCTCAATACTTCGAAAAGTGAAGTATTTATAACCAAAATTACAAACAATCCTGTCATTAAAGATCAAGACGTGGTAAATCTATTTTTAGTTTAACTAACTTAACAAATTACAAAAATGTAGGAAATTGTTTGATGATGTGTCAAAATTTCATGTTGTTTTCTGGGTGAACTGTTGGTGAGGTATTTGTACGACCTCATCTGACTGGATAACTGACTGGGCTTGGACAACTCATTAACTACTCGATCAGATTGCAAATCTCTTCCCATCGAAGATGACTAGGAACAACAACTTTGAGTAACCTTCGGTAAACTTCATCCATCTCTGTGTACTTAGCAAAAGTCGGCTTGATGATGAAGATGTATCAGATCTCATGCTGTATGCTGATGTCCAACTGTAGAGCATATAGGAATGCCTTACTAGTGATACTGCCTTGTATTCATGAAAATTTTGAACTATCCTTAGCCACAGTGGCTAGTCTCTTTTTGTAATCGTGGAGCGTCATCAATTTGTCATTTATCACCCTCAAACCAGGAAGACCCTTCTTTTTTAGAGCCTCGATCTTGCTGAAAAACCTTTGCACTCCTAGGTCAATAGCATGAACCTTTTCTTCTAGCTGTAGCATCAGTCCTCTCTTGGTCAGGACTCTCTTGACCTCAAGGATGGTCTCTGTTCTATCTTCAATTCTCAGATCTTCCAGCTCCTCTCTGGTTTTGGAATTTAGGAATTTGATGATTTCATTAGCCTCGGTGGGCATCTCTCCCAGTTCTACTCTAATATTCTCGATGGCTTGTTTACTTCTTTGTAGAAATTCATTTTTCTCAAACATAATTTGTATCATTGGCCATATTTCATTCATAGACTTAGTGATGTCTGTCCAGACACTTTCTTTGACTTCGGCCAGTGTTTTGCCTGCCACTGTTTGCTTCCGAAGCTGTTGTAACTCTTGTTTGAGCTGGTATGACACTTGTTTTTCCTTGGAGTAGCTGGTTTGGTAAGAATATTTGATTTCTTGGAGATTCTCAATCTCCTTTTGGAGCCTGCTAATCTTTGTTTCTTGCAGATTCATTTCTTCCATAGATTTAGCCAGTTCAATAGTCTTTTCCAGAGACGTCAGTGGATTTGCCGATGGAATATATGCTAGTGACACTATGATCATTCCTGAGAGTGGAACTGCACTCAATGGAATGACTTCCATGGGTTTTGACTGCTCTTTCTCTTTCACCAGTTTCTCCATTTCAACTTCCATTTCCTTCAATTGTGCATTCTGCTCCATGATCAACTTAAGCATCTCATCTTTTTCTCCTTCTGTCTCTGCCATTTCCTTTTCCTGAGAGTCTACTGTTGGTGGCAGCTTCAATTGTTTCCTCAGAGACACTATGTCAACATTTTTCTTGTTGATCATCTCCTCGACTACTTTCACATTCAAGGGATCATATCCTATATTGAGGACCAGTTCCTCCAATGTATTAATCCTGTTATCCTTGGCAAAGGATGATATTTTTTCCAACTTCAACTACGTCTGGACATTATTCAGAGACACTTGTAACTTGGAGGCAGTAGTGGACGCATGTGCCAACGTGGAGAAAACCATTTGTCTAGTTTTCCTGTGCAGATCCATTTGATCAGTTAGATGCACATCCTTAGTCTAGAATTCAAAAGTTTCCCTTTTGTAATCGGTGATTACCTTTGGGTCTGGAACCTGTGCTTGGAGAAATGGCATGTGCATTCTTCCCTTCTCAGTTTCGAATGCCGATAGCAGTCTGTGTTGTGCAGTCGACGTTTTCTTCCAGAATTGAGCATATGTGCTGCTGGTCAGCGTCTGATTATTTTTCTTCATCAAATCGTATTTGTCAAAAATACTCAGCTTTGGTCCTGTTTTGCTTGGTTGTTTGACTGGTGGAGTATATGTAGGCTTCTTTGGCAATACTGAGGTTATGATATGCTTGCTGCTTGTACTAAGGAGTGACCGATCCACCTCTGTCATTGTAGTGGATGGAATTGCGTTTTCTCCAGCCGTGTTAGGAACCTGAGTGGTTTTCGGCCTCTTTGTGTGCAATCAGAACTCCTCAGATGATACTTTAGTGACAGAAGGTGAAGTGTCCTTCCTGGGCCTTTTCTCCTTTGGAGCCTGTGGTGTAGTCGTCCTGTTTTTCTGCCTCAACCAGTGTGTTTGGCTCCCATTCTGTCTGGTTTGCAAACTTCTCTACCTCAGGCCTAGATATGTGAACATACAGGATATTCTTATTTTTGATTCTCATCTTGGAAATTATCCCGCACAGATCATAGTGCCATGTGAAACTAACAAAAAAATTCATTTCTTTTAGCAACCTGTCTGCTTCCTCCCTGGTGCCTCGACTGTTGCAGATGAAAGATCCAATCTGCCCTTTGATTATGAGTTATTGCTTCTTCTTCAAAGACACAAAATGTATGTCGTCTGAGTTTATCATCTGCCTTATGTATTCTAGGGAGAAAATTCTAACAAGTAAGTACTTGGGTAGTTTATATGGGGCCAACTCACACCCATAGACTCTGATCTCAGTATGATTTTGGTACAGGTACCAATAACCAGTCTTTGTAAGGTCTGAGAGATGCAAAATCCTCTGAATTTCCTCATTAATTCTGGGTTCGGGTCTTCCACTGAGCATACTCACCACAGGGTGGTAGAACTACTCGATGAACTGCTTGAAACTAAATTCTGTGAAGTTATGTCTGAGCAGAGAAGTCCATGCTTTTACTGCCTGTGGTCTACCATCCTCGTCCATCTTCTGCATAGAAAAAGAAAATTTGTCCGCTTGGAAGAAAACGAACAGGTATGCCAGTATTGCAGAATACCTGAACATACCTTCTGTGGCGAAATTTATGAATTTTTCATGAATGTTGTCTGCCAGGAACGTGCTGTAGTCGAACTATGTAGTGGTTTTCTCATCGTTGGAGAAAATAGACAGAAATCCCAAAATGGGTTCATCTACCCATTGATCGAAAAAATAACCAAGTAAGGTGCATAGTGACGTGATGACCTGGTTTCCTTTTATTGAGAATAGGGAAGAAGGATAAAGGGGGTTTGTAGTGGGGAGCTGAGCGGATTGTGGAAGAAAAAGATAAAAAATCTGAGCTCTTTGAGGAAACGACAGCTTCTGGTAGAGCTCTGTGATTATTTTGAGGTTAAAAGGTGAGGAAGAGTTGGCTCAGGATATCTGCATCATTTGGTCGATGGTTTCTGGTGTGATGAGGAAAAGAATTTCCCCGGATGAGGACACAATGGCTCTTTGTTTGGGGATATAATGGGCTTGGCACTTGAGAGCGAATTCTGGGAAGTGGTGGATCTGGGGGAAAATATACAAGGGTAGGTTGGACTCCTAGAGCCCAATTTCGTCACTCTGGTCTAGGGAAACTTCTTTAAGCCATGATTGTAGGTCTGCGAAGTCGAAATTGTGTCTTGTGTCTGCGATTAAGTAGTCTTTGTCGGCCAGAGGAATCCTGTCGAGGTCGACAGGGGGCGGGAGAAAAGGATACTCCTCACCTTCTCTTCTCTTTGACTTTGGCGCCATCACTGTAAAAATACCTGCAAATAAAACAAAGGTTAGCGGGGATGACTGTAGGTGTGGGCGACTGACTGTAATGGAGAGGAAAACGGGGAAAATTCTCTGGAGCGATGACTGGGTAAATGGTGAGGGAATGAAGGGTGAGGGTAGTTTTGAGTGAACAGATATCCATTGGGCGCGGGAGACAGGTTAGTTGGTTAATGGATAAGTTAGCCAGTAATAAATGGCCAACGTGTCATTTAGAGCATGAGATGGCAGGTGACAATGACTGAAGAATATAGTTGAGTGACGTGGCAGGTATTGATTGGGGGAAAAGACCATGGTGAAGGGACTTGCCACGGGTGAACGAGGGAGAAATACTGACAGAGTTATGGGCGTTGAAACTTATGGAAAAGGTGGATAATGATGTCATGAGGTGACAAGGTATGTCATACAGTAATAGGCGGTGGGATTCAGGACCAATGGATTCATGCCACGTATAGATAGGGGGCCCGCCAAAGGAAAATTCCATTCCAGACACCCCCCCACCGTTAAAGGCAGATCGGTTGGGGGGGTCTGAGAAACACCATGAGCCATTGATTTGTGCGCTTCCTTCTCAACCGCAGATCTGTGCGCAATATTTAAAACACATTCTGGACCCCCTCCCCCTCCATTAAAAGCAGAACGGACGGGGGGNCAGGGGGAGGTCCGTAAATACTTGTCCATCATAGATCTGGGCACGAACATCTGAGCCGTTGATACATGAAATGTGCATAATTGTGAGTGCGAAAGCATATGCACCCAAAAAAACTTAGGATAAGTGCATATTATGGGTTTTCCCAATCTTTTCCATGTTTCTATCACCAAGGGGTTAGACATCAAACCTTTTAAACCTCAAAGACATGGTTCAACATTGATCATCGAGATAGTTTTATTGAAATAAATCAAACTACCCAATGTTCTAACCTAATTACCTATGACAATTATCCCATATTAAACTGTTGGACTAAGAAATTACTCTATCCTGGGACTATCTGACCAAGATTAGGCAGTCTGGTCAGATTTATTCATTAACTAACCTAGATCACTTGGCTAAGATTAAACAGTTTAGCCAAGCTTATTCACTACTCCTATCAACATCAATTTAAAAGAACTTGGCCATGCTTGAAAGGTATGGACCAAGTCATTGTTATTGCATGGGGCTCTATTGAATTTCTTTTATGCCCTCTTTTATTGTTTTTCTTTCTTTTTCTTTTTCCTCAAATTATTTGCAGAATGGAAAATCATTTGATAAACAAAAAAACTAAAGAGATAACATTTCAGTCACTAGTTGATCCTTCTAATTATAGGGTTATAACAATATGGATATTTTTTTTTCTATCTTCAAACTTTGAAGTTCCCTCAGCATCTCTCGCGAGATGACCGACGACGTATACGGTACCAAGATAAGATCTACCTTATCATCGGTGAAACTCTGTATCGCCAAGGAGTATACAATATCTTGCGTCATTATTTGACTCACGAAGAAACTGAGTCTTTTCTAAACGACTGCCACAATGGGGCTTGTGGTGGTCATATATCTGAGCTTGCGACAACCCAAAAAAATTTGCGAGTCGGTTATTTTTGGCCCTCTATTTTTAAAGATTGCGTTGAAGAGGTTAATAAGTGTCACCCCTACCAAGTGTTCACTCAGAAGATGCACTCACATCCAACCCCTCTCCATCCATTCGTTACCATCAACCGCTTCACCAAGTGGGGGTGGATTTTGTAGATTGCAACCCAACTTCGGCTGGGGGGAATCAACAGATTATTGTGGTTGTATACTAATTTACTAAGTGGGATAAGGCCATGCCTATAGTTAAATCCGATGGTAATACTGTTGATTTATTCGTATTCAATCAAATTATAGCCAGGTTCAAAATCTCGAGTGAGATTGTCACTGATCATGGAAGTCACTTTCAAAATGAAATGATGAAAGAATTAACATCAAAATTGGGGTTTGGACATGGTCATTCGTCCCCTTACTACTGCCAGGAAAATGGACAAGTAGAGGTCATGAACAAGTCTCTCAAGACCATTTTGTAGAAAACTATCAGCCAGAGAAAATCTGACTAGAATATCATGCTTTACCCAACACTTTGGGAATACCGAACCTCGGTTAAGAATTACACCAATTTGTATCATTTCCAGTTAGAAGACGGTGTGGAGTAGATCCTACCTATTGAATGTGAAATCCCTTCTCTTATATTGGCAGTTTCACTCCTACCTAACACTTCTGATGTCAAACAACACCTCGTACACCTAGAGAGTCTATATGAGCAGCGTCGAGATGTCGTCACAGCTATCGAAGTGAATAAAAGACATCTCAAGGTATAATATGATAAGTCTTTCTATCCTTAGAAATACGCTGAGGGTGACTTGATCCTTTTGTATGACCAAGACAAAGAACCACTGGGGGAAGTCAAGTTCAAACCCATGTGACACGGTCCTATATCGTGTGATGTGTCTTAGAAAAAGGAGCCTATGAATTAGAATATTATGAAGGGAACATGTTGGCTGAGCCCAAGAATGGGCTCTATTTGAAAATATATTATGCTTGAGCCCCAATCTTGGGTGTAACTCTTTGTATACTAATGTATTTTAGTGTATATATATTTTCCCTTATTTTTATATTCATCTTGCTTATCAAGTTTTCCCTTGGTTTTTCAGATGTCAATGGAGTCTTCAGTCTACTTAGGATTCGAAGACGGAGCCATTCATCATACATGGAACTTGGCTTCTGCCACTTTGGTTGTTTACTCACTCGAGGGTCTACTGGTGTCTTCAGGTGGAATTTTCCTAGGGCCATCCATGAATAATGTGGCCGAGTATAGAGATGTTATAGAACTTTTACGCGACGCCATTTCACATGGTATTCACTCTTTAGAAGTTCACCTAGAATCCTAGTTAGTAGTATGCCAGTTGAATGACAGTTACTGTGTGCGAGACCCTACTCTACTCCGATGATTCTTATGGGTACGAATGTTGGAATGGCATTTTGATTTTATTACTTATCATATGCTAATTATCTATCTGATGCATCTGATGCATATGCTATTTTTTTTTTAGATTGGCATTTGTCACATAACTAAAGAAAAGAAAACACTTTCATCAATGTACACATTGTAATATAAGTGAATCCGAAGATCAATGTTTTTATATATTTCATCTCTCCAAAAAATATGATGTTATAGTACAAAATTGGGGCTCACACCCTCAAAATACATATATGGTCGATCATATAGTAATCGCGACATCTACGCCTGTGGTGAAGGATGAGTGTCATGATAGCATACTATGGCGTTTGTGAGATGTTGAAAGAGTCGTACTCAATAATGGGGCACACTTACCACCTGTCGCTACATCGCCTTCGACAAATCCTCTACCTGAACCATGGGAATCCTCTGCGTCAAACGAGACAGGTTTCCCTACATGTTTTGAATAACTCTATCAACATCCCCTCCTGCTGGTTCATCCCCCCGATGCCTCCGTCGGTGTCGTGGAAGTCCGTTCGGCCATCATGGACCCACATTTGTGTCACATACATGTTTAGTTAGTACTTGACATCATCCAAAAATATTTTTGTTTTCTTATACAAAAATACAAAAAAATGAAATATTCAAATACTTTGGAATACCTATGTCTCGGTAGGTGGAACCTGGTGGTAACGACATGTCTATATCTCCTCTAAAGTCAATCCCTATATAAGGTTATTCCTCCAGAGCCATCACCTACTGACTCCACCAGAAGAAAAATTCATCGTTGTAGGATATTGGCACCCTTCCCCCCCTACTACCTCATCACCTCAGTCCACCATGCCATGGATGGATCGCGAGGTCCATGCGAAACAATCTCAACTCTAGGGCCCAATCCTGGAACCCGTTCGAAGAAAAAACTACACAAGATAGACGCGAACCCAAAGTTTCTCCTTCTACCCAGTTTGCAGTCTATCAGTTGGCTCTTCATGTTGGCCAATAGTGAGGTTCACCATTAGTAAACCATGGGTTGCAATCACTCCACTGAATATAACATAAGTGGCCTCAATTATTGGTGCAAAGAGGCCAACCCTGTGATCTGTGTCAACACTAGGACAACAATCTTGAGACTCAGATTGTTGATCACTTTGATCGGGAGTTGGATCCCTACCTTCTCGGTCCCTACAATGCAATGAGTGGCTATGTAATCCTCTATGTTCATGCCACACTCATCTCCCTAGGATTTGAGGTTGACCACCTCACCCCAATGCGAAAATCCTGTCAAGCAGTAGATTTCCTCAACTTCAATCCTCAATGGTTGTCCATCAAGGTTGAAGGTCTCGGTATCTGGATCCCAGTAGTTCATGATCGGCTGAAGCAGTGTCATTTGAGCCCTCATACCTTTGAGAGCCCAAAACTTGTATAGCCCACATATTTTTAAGGCCATCTGGGCCCCTGGATCTCTCTTCACTACAACATCCAGCTCTTCATGCTCTCTTTCTCTCCACTCTAGCACTACCCTACAAGATTCAAACCATTTTTTGAGTTAGCACGAATTTAAAAACCTTATCCACGTACATGTACATGAGCCATAGTTTACACAGTTTCATATAGGGATTCTTATACGTTGGTTGTTTTACAAACAGTCGCATATATGTATGCATATACGTGACTGGATGATCTATAACCTGCGTATACCTTAGTTTCTAAATTGCACCCTAAAATACTCAAAAAAGGAGACAGAATTGAAAATTTTAATCCACTAGAAATAAAAAGAGGAGCAAGATGATTTACCTGGTCCAGACGGTTGTTGATTCCATTGATCGTAGCTCCCACAATCAACAATTGAAATTCGGGGTCAATTTGGTCCAAAATGCACTATTTGGGTAAACAATACAAATGGTATAGTAAAATTGTTTTTTTTTACTATTTATAGAAAAAATTTACCCACTTTACATAGTTTTGTTTAATATTTTTACCTAATGGACTAATACGACAGTGGATGGAGTTGGTGTTGGTGGTTTTATCCAGAGATTCTTGCGGTTTTCAGTACCATGTCACTCGTTCGTAACTTTGGACAGGTATTTTAGTTAACCATCATATAGGATAGATCACCAATCCATTACGCACACTTGCATCATCCTATGACTGCAATTCAAATGCCTTAGGTACGAACCCACTTAATAGCGACAAAAAACCTTCTATATGAAACTATAAGTGTCGTTATTGAATGGTAGAGACTTACCAAACATGGGTACCCTAGTTAGATCCCCTACTCCATTTAGTTCCCCTGCAGAGATTTTTGTCCGTAGGATCGAGAGTCTCTTGTAGCTAATACATGACTTTATGTTTGAGCCTCATTTATCAATCATAATCATGTTGACCTATACATAGAGGGTTCCCAATGAGTCTGGTTTAATCTATTTTCTGACTCTCTCAAAAAGTGAAAAGATTGCCGAGTGAACTTGTCTCTTTCACACTCGTAAATTGGATTTGAAAGGACGTCTATTTGGTGTAATTTTACCTCTTTTTCAAACCAAGTAGACTAAGATTACAAAAAAGGACATTTTTTGGCGTAAAGTTGTAATTGCATCTCATTCTCTTGCTTTCAATATTGAGCCTATTGTTGGTTCTCGATTTCGCATTATAATCCTGTTACCTCAGCAATTTGCATCAATAACCAAGTAGAGCCTTGTTTATATCCTTTGTAGCTTGACACCCTATACCCAAGAGGAAAAATTCCCCCGAGTGTCCATCTCCCACATGAACCTCCTTGCATTGAGAAAAGGTATGCTCCACCGCTAGAACTAGCTACTTACTTGCGATACTCGTTTCCTCCTTTGTATCATAACATTCATTTGAATATGAAGAAAAAAACAAAACAGACAGGAAAGGAATATTATCTTATATTGGTAGCAGTCATGTTGCCTTTGAACATAGCACAAAAATTTTGAGTCCACTTGTTTTCAAAATTTTAGGTTTAGAATGAACTTAGGAAGCTAAGATCATTACTTAGAGTTTACTCCCCCGACTGGTTACTCTTCCAGTCCCTATGGAGAGTTTGATTGATGCCTCATGCATCTCAAAGTTTCATCATTGATTCTATGTTGCGAGAGTCTTTTGTTGGAGTTACTTCACACACACCTAGGATTTCTTTTTCTAAGGTTATTCCTTCTTTATTATGCATAATTAGTCATTATCCAGTCTCCTATATTTTAGGGGAGAATATTCCACCTGGAGAATATTCTCTTTCAGTTGACACTTCAGTTTGACTAGTTGAGTTGAGTTTAGATGTTGCATTGGGATCATCACCATGCAACATTGGGATCATCACCATGATAATTAGACCTTGCCTTGTTATCATCACCAGAGTGGCGCATTATCCTTGATTCCCTCAATTAACTCCTCACTACTCTCTGTTTAGTCAGTTAACTGAAGACTAGTTGACTAGTTAACTCAACTAGGTGGCAGTTCACTCCCGTAACTGCCTAAGAGACTAGAATAGGTGGAAGTTCAATATCGTCACTATTTTTGTGTGTCCATATCACTCTATACCACCACTATGGAGACTTGGTTCACCTCAATTCGAACTCATTGAGTTATACAAAGTATATCATGTGTAAATTATTCATTATTCATAACGGTTAATGAGAAATTTTCCATTCTTTCTCTCCTTCTTCTTCTTTTTCCAATTCTCTCTGCAAATGTGTGTATTATTGTTTAGATGGATCTATTCTATGCAGGTTCAACACATTTACATGGTATCATATCCGACAGACTACTAAGCAAAATCTACACCAAATTTGTTTGCAAATACAAAAGATTGAAGACAACGGAAAAATGGAATTCCAAAAAGAATTCATTCTTACACCTTACAACTATTTTGCATGGAAGGATAAAATAGCCATACATCTCCGATATAGAGGGTTGTATAGGTTAACCATGAATATAGATACAAAACTGACATAATCCATAGAAAAATCCAAGCACTTAAATCACATGGATGAGGCACTCAAAACAATTTGCAGTCTTATTTCTCTCGATCTCCTTTTTCATATATCTTCCTGTAAGACTCCCAATGAAGCTTGGAACATATTGGAAGGGCTCTTTGGAAAACAGGATGAGATGATGGGACACATGCTGGAGGTGGAGTTTCTCACATTGGATCCAAAAAACTTTGACAATATCCAAGATTTCTTTACAAAATTCAAGGATTTACTGTCGCAACTCAAAGCTTGCGGGGTTGATAAATCGACGGAGGAGAAAAAATAGTTCTCACCATTCTCTCCAAGCATGGTCCCAAATTTTTTGTATTCGTATTTACATTCCATACTTCCAGATTCGCCTCTGGAGCCACCTAGAAGATGCCTTCTCTTGAGGACTTTATCGAATTCTTGACACAAGAGAAAACCAAGCTCAACAACATGGGTGCAATCAAAGGCCCAAGGGAGCATGCACTCACTATGCATGATGGCAGCCACAAATATCAGAAATCTAAATATAAATATAAGTGGAAAGCTCATGCACATACGAAGAAGGAAGGGTACACAAAAACCTTCACCAATGCCTCTGGATCCAAAAGATAAAAGGGAAGAAAAGGAGAGAAATGCACATACTGTCACAAAGGATTCCATTCGGAATCCGCATACATGGAAAATAAAATAGATCTGATGTCTCAAATACTTCAGCAAAACAACCTTGGATATCGCATCCTTGAGGGTGCAAAGAAAAAGAAGCCAGAAGATCTGAATTCCAATAAAGGCAATTCTAGCCATGCCTTGATTGCCATCAACTCCTCTCTCGATGTTTGGATCATAGATTCAGGAGCATCACATCACATGGCTACCTCAGAAGCAGTCTATTTTTCATTGGATGCATTCAAAGGTCCTCCTATTATGATGGGGGAAAACTCTTCTGTCGAAGCCACTGACAAAGGAAGGATTGAACTCACCAACGGAAGCTTCGAGAACATGTTGCATGTTCCCAAGCTTTTTGTCAACCTTCTCTTTTTGTATCAGATGACGAATTCCGACACCGGAAAGAAATTCATCTTCACACCAAATTCCGTGGACATCTACGACAAGCAAACAAACTACAACGTTGCTACCAGTGAGGTAAACCATCAGTCTAGATTGCATACATTTTCTGAATTCATTGAACCTGGTTCTACTTTACTGCTTACTCATGCTGATGAAAGTAGTAGGATATGGCATGAAAGGTTTGGACATTTGAATTTTAGATACATGAAACAACTTATCAAGCACAAATTATTTGATGGTCTACCAGACATCCATTTCTCCAAGGGAGTATGTGAGGGATGTGTTCTCGGAAGACACCCTCAAGAAAAATTTGACAAAGGAAAGTCTCAATGAGCTTCTGCACCTTTATATATGATCCATAGTGACCTTATGGGTCCTTTTCTGCATCCATCTATCAACAAAGCGAGGTTTTTTCTCATTTTTGTTGATGATTTCTCACATTTTACTTGGATCTACTTTCTCAGGAAAAAATCCGAGGTCTCTCAACACCTCAAAGATTTCAAAGCCTTGGTTGAGACACAGTCCAAAAATAAGATCAAAGTCCTTCGAACTGATAATGGGGGAGAGTATGTGAATCATGAGATCCACAATATTTTCCATGAGGTAGGGATTCAGTTGCAGCACATAGTTCCCTATACTCCGCAACAAAACAAAGTTGCTGAGTGGAAAAATCGATCTCTAAAGGAGATGGCATCTTTCATGTTGCATGCAAAGTCACTACCACAAAGACTATGGGCCGAATCACTTAACTGTGAAACATACATCCAAAACAGATCTCCTCATAGATCTTTCAAGGATAAGACCCCCTACGAGGCTTGGAGCGGCCTCAAATCGAAAGTGACCCACTTTCGCATTTTTGGTTCACGTGCATGGGCCCGGATTCCCTCTGAAAATAGGAAGGCACTTGATCCGTAGAGAACTGAGTGCATTTTTGTTGGATACCCCGACGGTGTGAAGGGGTATCGACTTATTGATCTTTCCTCAGACCGTCTCATCATTGAGCATAGTGTCCAATTCGAGGAAAGTGTCTCGCATGTACCTCAACAGCTGCATGAAAATACCTTCACTCTTCCACATGTTCAAGATGATGGGAAAGCACATGTCGAATCTTCTTCAGATGAGAGTTATGATTCAGAGGACTCAGATGATTCAGATTCAGATTTAGTATAGTCAGATGCAGAGTCAGAGAAAATATATGCAGTTGCATAGCCAGAGCAGAGGCCCAAGTGGGCATAAACTAATCTTCAGGATGCAGGGGATCTCATTGGTGATCCAGCCGATACTAGGAGGACTCAATCTGATTTCGAGGAGCCTCCTGTTGCACTCACTTCCACTGAACCATTCCCTTCAAGGCATCTTTTCTTGGTTCAGTCTCCAGATCCATAGTCTTATGGAGAGTCTGCTGGAAATCCCTTTTGGGAATCCACCATGCAGGAGGAGTACAACTCCCTCCTCGAGAACCAAACCTGGGATCTGGTTCCCCTTCCTTCTGGGAGGAAACTAGTCAGATACATATGGGTCTACAGGACCAAGAGTGCAACGGATGGATATATCAGTAGATACAAAGCCAATCTTGTCACCAAAGGATTTTAGTAAGTTCATGGTATTGACTATGATGAGAGCTTCGCTCCAGTAGCGAAGATGGATTCCATTCGATTGGCCCTTGCCATTGCAGCAACCAAGGGATGGGAAGTCCATCATATGGACATGAATAATGCCTTTCTTCATGGTGATCTCTCTGAGGAGATCTACATGGAGAAACCCTAGGGATTTATGCAGGACTCGTCTTTGGTCTGTTGACTGAAGAAGTCACTTTATGGCCTCAAGCAGGCTCCGAGGGCATGGTATGCCAAGATGGACTCCTACTCGTTGTCACATAATTTTGTACATTATAAATCAAACCCAAATGTATACATGATAAAGATGTCTGATTCACTTCTACTTTTAGTTATGTATGTCGATGATTTGCTGGTCACCGGTTGCTCGACTTCAGCGATTGCTGCAGTCAAGAGGATTCTTCATGAAAAGTTTTTGATGACAAACATGGGTCTGCTACACTTCTTCCTTGGACTTGAGATCAATCAGGATGCATCAGGAAACAAACTGTCTCAAGCCAAGTATGCACGAGATCTCCTTGAGAGATTTCACATGACAGACTGCAAGTCTTCTCCAACTCCCTTCCTATCAGGAGCCAAACTTGAGGATGGTAGGGAGACTCCACTGGTTGACAACACACTATACAGACAACTAGTGGGGAGCTTGTTGTATCTCACACACTCCAGACCAGACTTCTCATATGCAGTTGACATAGTTTCCAGGTTCATGCAGGAGCTGCATGAGCTACATTGGAAAGCTACAAAGTGTATCCTTCGATACGTACAAGGCACCATCACCTTTGGGATTCATTATGCAATGGACTCTACATTAGATCTCATTGGGTTTACTGATTCTGACTAGGCTGGCGATAGCATTGATTGCAAGTCCACATCTGGTTACTCACTTAGTCTTGGTTTTGGGCCTATCTGTTGGTCGAGCAAGAAGCAAGCTACCATTGCTCTATCTTCAGTCAAGGTAGAGTACAGAGGGCTAGTTAACATAACCATTCAGGCTATGTGGCTACAATATTTTCTCACTAAGTTGGGCATTCAGTTTCATCGGTCGATCGTCATCTGGTGTGACAACCAGAGCACTCTGAAGTTATGCAGAGATCCATTTTAGAGGCAGTAGACGAAGAACATCGAGATCCACATGCACTACATCCTGGACTTGGTACACTAGGGGATGATTGACTTACAATTATGTCCTTCAGCAGAATAGACAACAGACATTTTCACTGAGACCTTCACTGAATAGAAATTCCATTCTCTATGAGGTCGTCTTGGAGTGAAGGACACAGTTGCCTAGCAACTGTAGTTCTTCTTTTTACATACATTGTACCTAGAGGGGGGTTTTTTCTCATGAGGTTTTCCCTCTTTCCTCACTTTATTTTTAGTGTATCTTTTGTACTTGGGTACCTAACATGGCCTCGTTGCTGGGACCCAATCTTTATTTTCACCATAGTGATGTTCAAGGAGGGTGTTGGAGTTACTTCACACACACCTGGGATTTATTTTTCCTAAGGTTATTCTTTGTTTATTATTCATAATTAGTCATTATCCAGTCTCCTATATTTTAGGGGAGAATATTCCACCTGGAGAATATTCTCATTCAATTGACACTTCAGTTTGACTAGTTGAGTTGAGTTTAGATGTTGCATCGGGATCATCACCATGCAACATTGGGATTACCACCATGCTAATTCAACATTGCCTTGGTATCATCACCAGATTAGTGAATTAGACTTGATTCCCTGAGTTAACTCCTCACTACTCTCTGTTCAGTCAGTTAACTGAAGACTAGTTGACTAGTTAACTCAACTAGGTGGCAGTTCACTCCCGTAACTGCCTGAGAGACTAGAATAGGTGGCAGTTCACTCTCGTAACTGTTGGTGTGTGTCCAGATCACTCTAGACCACCACTATGGCGACTTGGTTCAACTCAATTCTAAATCATTGAGTTATACAGGGTATATCATGTGTAAATTATTCATTATTCATAACGGTTAATGAGAATTCTTCCATTCTTTCTCTCCTTCTTATTCTTTTTCCAATTCTCTCTGCAAATGTGTGTATTATTGTTTAGATGGATCTATTATGTGTAGGTTCAACACATTTACACATATGTATCTTTCTCTTTTTCAAAGGATGTCTATCAACCTATGTCAACCATTCCTCAGAAATATTGACTTTGCATGTTTTCCATACCCTTAGTATGTCTCTGAATTACATGAAAATGTATTCCTATCATGCACCCTAGTCCTACTTTCATCATTGGTAGGTAACCTTGAACCCAACAGTTGACATTTCATCATTGGTCGGTGACTAGGGGGTTTCCCTTATGTTCGACAACAAAAAATATATTCACGCATTGGGATTCATGCAGTGTCTTGGATGCCATTAGCCTTATTGGTGGTTGCCTCTCATTTGTAAACAATTTTCCTTATTGGCTTCTATTCAGAGGGTCTTTTTCATGCCCCGCTTGCATCTGGAACACGCGAAATATGCACAGGGTCGTTGGTTCATGAACATGTTCTTCTTTCAATTTCCTCCAAATCATGAAGCTCCTTCTTTGTACCTCATTCTGAATGATGAGATATGCCTCGATTCTCTCCTTTCAGTGAGTCTCCTTCCATCGAATCCAACCCATCTATTCTGGAAATGAGACCTAGAGTCTTATGAGTACCTAGAGAATTGTAGTCATTAATGGTAGGTTCTACCGCCATCGAAGTTGGGAATACATCAATGTTCCTTGATTGGTGGATTCTTCAAGTTTTTGACCTCGACACCTTTATTCACACTTGTAATAATGTCCTTGGTGCCTTTATACATACTTTTAGTATTGGTAGGTTGTCTCGCATTTGTTTACAGTATACCTTAATGATCGGTAATCAAATGAAGTCGCACTGTGTTTTTCTACCTCAACTCCTTTATTCACATGATGTAGACTTGTACCTTTGGAATATCGTGCAGAAGACTTGAATACATCAGTTCATAGTCACATCTTTCCTAAGCTATTGGTATATTTCACTGGACCAGTACCTATGCGACTTCAGTGATCATGGGAGATCATATTATACTCCAGTATACATATATCTTCAGATTGATTTTGAGACTGGTTTTACTGGGCCGTGTTCATGACTATGAAAACCTTTGGCATATAGCCACCTTTTCCTACTCATGGTCATGAACATCTATTTGGTATATTTTCACATGGATCTGCAGTGTAATTCAAATTGGCAACCATGTGTGCAAAGTCAACAAAGTTTGTAATATTCTAATCATGAGAAACTAGTTCTTCTAGCTGAGTCTCCATTACTCCACTTATGGGTATCATAATGTATTTTGACCATCGCATATACTCCTCTGACCTCACACATTAGGGGATATATTTTATAGCAAGATTTTCCTCACCCTATGAAAATTTGCTCAAAAATCCTTTTTCCATTTCCCTATGCAGACCTGAAATTCCTTTTTGCAAATCCCAGGGATAAAAACAATATTTTTCCACATATATGTTCCCTAACTATTATACAACATGCCTATATGCAAGTTACACCATTACAGTCTGCGTACATCGGGTTTTGTGCCCAAAATTAAAAAATAGTGTCGGGTTTCCATGTCACATCATGGGATCCATGATCCTTGACCTTCCATATACTGAAAACTTTCTGTCCCTTCAGTTCCATTTGAAGGCTATAAATGGACGATATCCAATATGTGAAAAAGAGGAGAAGAATTCAACTTTGAGAGCAAAGTTACTTTGGATAAATTATTCACTTCATATTGAGTGTGCATCCCTTTGTCCTTTTAAGTATGAACACATTGTTTAGCCCCCAAGCTCTTCCCTACTTGATTAAGAACCACATTTTGTCTCTTATATGAGCTTGCCTTTGGTGGAGGATTGAAGTGGTGGAGGCCGAGCTGGAAGGGACTTAGTTTCTCGGTTTCGAACCATGCTGACACAAAATTTTGTAATTCATTCACTTCCGTTGATTACATTTTAATAGAAATACTCTTTTCTCGTCCAATTAATATCTTGAAAATATTTGAATTGTTATTCCATGGGAATATTTGTTATGAATTTTGATGGATTATGCTGCTGAATGTGAAAATTTTATATATTATCACCATGTGCTTGTGTTTCTTAGTTGTTGAGGACAGGTTGCAAGTATATTTCTTTGAGTCAAGTGCTCAACGATGGACTTCATCGAATGACTGGACGAGGTAGGCTATTTATCTTGTCTTGTTAGCATATTTTCTTATATAGCATACTTGAGATTAGAGTTGATTTATGCAGTTATTTCCGTCTATTGTGGTTTACCCCTTTCCATAGAGATATTTTCCTCGTAACAGTAAGTCATCAATTGAAACATCCAAGGCATCACCGATTACCTTGTGTATATTAGAAATTTGAGTTGCATGCAACTTACTAAGATCATATTTATAACGAGATATTCCTTTTTTTTTTTTTTGATTTACTCCTTCAAACACTAGATTTCATGAATCTATATCAAATAGTGCATTTTGTATAGTAAATGATTCTTCTTCTGAAAAATCTTATTCTTGTGCATCTATTTCAAATATAATTTGTTGGGTTTCTTGTAATTTTTGTTCTTCATAAGGGAAATGTATATTTTCAATATCAACTCGAAGATCCATATCCTCAAGAGATAATTTATTTGTATCATTTCCAGATACCTATTTCTCTGTCTCTTCTTGCGAGGGAACCTTTCTCTTCCTTCTTACTTGAATTTTGTGGGAATTTTCCATTTTTCCTTGAGGAGGATTTTTATCACCTCCTCCACTTGAATTTCCACTCGAAATATTTTTCTAATGTGTTTTTGTTTGATCACTATACTTGGGTAAGACATTTTTCTGTGAAACTACTGGAGATTGGGAACCTTTTTCATTTGGACCCTTTCCTTTTTTCTTATGTTGATATTTAGTGTTTATTAGAGTCTCAATATCATCAATAGGTTTCACCGGAGTATCTTGAGTATTTCCCTCTTCTTCCCTAAATATAATTGTTTGGGTAAACACATTACTGAATCCTATTGACTGGATGTGGTCAACAAAAATATGACTTGGGTCAAACCCTTTGATTTTTTCTCCATATTTAAAATTCAAATGATCGAAATGTGTTAAGAATTCATCAATTTTGGTTATGTTTCTCAATACAACCTTTCCGACATTCCATGACAATGGGATAAATTTCCTTTTTCTCTTCTCATGAAAAAAGTGAAGCCAAAATCCATACTACCTAGCAACTTTGGTGATAAACATTTTATCTGGAATGTAGTAAGGGAGAAAAGTAGTACTTTCTCTGGAGGAAAATATTCTAATGACATTATAATTTTCTCTCTTCTCCAGGGTACCTTTATTATTTAGAAAAGTTGTTGCCTTTGATGAAAACCTAGATGTGTTATCTACAAAAAGAATTTTATTGAAAACTATAACAAATTCATTATGTGCTTCATAAAAATAAATAGAGGTGTTTTTTCTCCAAAGATCCTAGTACCAGATAGTTACTGGGTCAATTTTACAGTCTACACTCTTTCCAATTGTTAATCCATTGAAAACATGGAAGTACGTAATAACAAATATTAAATATGAAGCCATGAAGAATTTCTTTTCTTTCTTAAAATTTAAAATTTGGGAAGCAATTTCGATAGAGATAATCTTTCCCCAGTCAAAGATGGATTTTTCATGAACTGTAAAGTGGAAAATGTACAGATCCAACCAAGAGATGGTTTTCGTATTTTATTGACCAATAAATCTAGTGAATAACCATGCTATTTCTTGATAAGGATTTTTCAAAGAAATAACATGAATCTTTGTTATGTCAATATGCATCGCAACAGGGTATTCAAGATATTCTTGAAGAAGGTCGAGCCCATTATTTTTTTTATTGAGAAAATCCCTTGCTTCTTCTCCTTTAAAGATAAGACTTGGCTCTGGTAACTTCAACATCTTCCCGAAAACAACTGGTGCTAATGAAATAGGAGATTCTCCTTGAAGTTCAATGGCTCTTCGATTTGAGATAGATTTATCAACACACCAGGGGATGACTTATTTACAATCGAATACTTCTGGTACACATCCAAAAAGAGCAATTTCTGATGTACATACTACATTTTTGTTTCTTTGAAGTAGAGGAAATGTAGAGTAGTACCAGTAGAATCTCAACCACTGGAAATTATAATCTTCTCATCCAAAAATATTCATTGTATCCCCTCAGAAATATTTTCTTTTTACAGCCATGGAGTTGGTGGACTGTTTGTGTAATTAATTAGAATATATTGGTAGAAATGAGGTACTTTTCCAGATAAAAATAACTTAATATTTTCCCAATGAAGAAATTTTAATGCACATTGAAGGAAAAATCCCTCGAGATTTCTACCAATAATAACGACCTTTTCGTGATTTGCACAACAATTATCTTCTGTATTACCAACATTGAATGTATCTCTAAAAACATTTTACGACAGGGGCGGATATGAAAGAATAATTTGGTGTGAACCCACAAGTCCGCCAACCTACGAGTTCGATTAGAAGAAAAATGCACAAGTGTTATGTGGGAGGAAAAAGGTTAGAAAATGGTTAAGTATCATTGTCGATCGGGTTTGTAGGATAAGTGGATATGAGAATCTCAGGGACCCATGAATCCATTGTGAGAAAATAAAAATAAATTTCTTTTAAGTTTCGTGCAATTTTGGGATCGTGGAGGTGAAATGGTGTTTTGGTGATAGCAGAATCACAAGGAAAAGTATGCTAACCTGTGTTACACACCAAATTCCCGCACTACTAAGTGAGGACTTGTCACACTTTAGTGAGGGAGTGTTTGTCATAATCCCTAGACATGTTAGCAGAGAAATTTATCATATGAAGGTCAAAATACTATGTGCACATATATTGTTCATTATTATTCAAAAGAAGGAAATTAATTTAGTGTGAGAATCCACCTCACATTTAGTTTCCTAATCTCAAGGACAATTTGAGAGTCTCATGGATGGTTGAGATATTTTCTCAAACCAAAATATTAATTTGGTGGATCTTGAGATATATTTCCTCAAAATCCTTGAGAGATATTTTCTCCCTAAAATCCTTGAGAAATATTTTCTTCCTAAAAATCTTGGAGATCCAAATTTAGTGGATCTAGTGACAGATATTCTCCATGGTGGTTAAGCCTCCCAATACTATATATTGAGAGCATTTCCATGGTGAATAGGGGAGGAGAATCCATAAGAGTATCATCATTATGATATTAATACATTCAAGAGTGGGGTTGGAAAGGAGAAGTGTGGAGGAATATCTGCATCACATCAAGGTGATTGTAAGTTTTACCATTTGTTTCTCATTAATATAATCTTGATCTATTCCCATAATTCTATCTCTTTTAAGTTTATATATGAATATAATGCTTGTTTCATATAGTTAGATTCATTTTTATCTAACCTTGTACAAGTAGTAGAAGATGAAGATCCTTCTGTTGAAGTGCAGGGAGATTGTAATCGAGTTATGACTGGATCCAATGCTGGAGTGATAAGGAGTTGCGAGGACAACCTACGGAAAAGGTGCACTCTCTTTTTCTTTCCCTCTTCTTGTTTTCATGTATGAATAGACAAGATCAAGGGATGTTAGTGTCCACTTGCATTATTTTTTCTTAGCTGAAGAAAACTTGGATAAGGGGAGCGTATCCTATCCGTAGGGGAAGATTTCTCACAACAGAAATTGGCGACCATACTAGGGAACGAATGTTCCTTGGTTTTTATCCCTGCCATTTTTTGTGTTTTGATTGATGAATGTCTATTTTTATTTGAATTTATTTTGGATTTTCATATTCACTAGATATCTTACAAAATCCTTGATTAGCTTCTTGTTGAGTCTGGGATAATTTTCAGCTGTCCTGGAGAACTTTTCAGCAGTGACACTCCCCCCTAGTGTCTTACAGAGCATCATCAATGCTCCCTAGAAGTGTATTTGGGAGTGTCACTCTTGCAGTAACGCTTCGTCCCCTTAGTGACAAGAGCATCACCCTTGTTTCTGCACTAATTTTTGGTCTTTGTATTTTATGTTTCTTGGCTTTTTTATTCAGAGTTAGATCTCAATTTCTTGTTGGATTGCTTGGTATTTTGTTTGATTGAGAAGGTTGTTCATATCACTCTTTTTTATTTTGGTAATTTATTGTCTTGGATCAAGTTTTGAAAAGGTCATAAGCCTTTCAAGGTTAATCTAAATCCTTGGATATAGATTTGACTGTTAGTAGCTCTAGGTATTGGTGATTATACAATCATCAAACTTCTATCTTTTTCTCACTGATAACTTTCTTTTACTTGTTAGTTTTTAAAGTTTGTTTCATTAACTTGGAGACATATAATGCATCAAGCCCTGTGATTTCAATTTTCTTTTTGGTAATTGTTGATCCATTAACACAATTATGAATCTTTAAGGGTCTGTTGCAGCATAATTTGATCATAGGTCCATTGATTTTAAATTATTTTTAAGAGTGGTTTCTTTATTGCTTGAATTAGTGTGAAAATCCATTTTTGTAGTTGATTCCCTCGAGCTTGTGAATGTGTCTTTGTTTGAATTTTTGTTTTACTTCGTGTTCATTTCTATATCAACTTTGAACTGTTTCTTTTCATTTGAAAGTAAATAAGTATTAATAAGGTAAATTTAATTGTATTGCATATTAGGTTAAACAAGGAGAAATTGATTTCATACTAGTGTGTAGGTGAAACATTTTGAG
>ML801023.1:249210-269644 GCA_009831015.1 Picea engelmannii
GGGGCAACATCACATAATACCTCATCCTTGAAGGGTTGGATGTCGTATGACAATCGACACTGCTGGCTGACATGAAGATCTCGTCCTTGGCGAAGCCACCCGATGTTGTATGGTTGCGGGTGTGGTGTTGTCGACAATCCCAATTGTTTGACGAATTTTGCTGAGATGAGGTTCTTCTGGCTTCCGCTATCAACAATAAAATGTAGTGGGGTCCCCTTCACCCACATCTGTGAATGAAAAAGGCGCTCCCCCTCTTCTAGATCTATTGGTTCTTCTGGTTGAATTGTTGCGGTCACGACAATAGCAGTGGGATCTGTGTCGATGATCTATATTTTACCAGTATTTTCAGAATCAGATTCTGAATCAGGGTTCGACTCCTTGTCTTTGATCTCAGCCACCAATGACTGTTTTGAGCGACATTCATCGATGTTGTGCCAGGGGATTTTGTGGAAATCGCACCATTTTTCGGTGTCCTTCTTTATCTTCCTGTGACCCTTCTTTTCCTGTGGCTTGGATTGGTTTTCGGGAGACTGTTTGTTAGGGCTGTCTTTGTCATGCTTTGGTTGTTGTGGATTTGTAGACCCGAACTCCCGTTTGTTTTGGTGCTTAAATTTCTGCTCGATTTTAACAGCATATCGATAGGCAACATCGAGTGATGAGATGTCCAGGAAATCCATTTCAATTTGGATGTATCTGTGTAGAGCCCCACGGTATTTCAGAACCAAATGTCGTTTAGAGTCTTTGATACCCAGCATGGTGCGCAAGGTATGGAAGATATTGGTGAAATCCGGAACTGATTGGCCCTTCTCTTGTCGTAGTGTGGTCCATCTCATGTACTGGTCCTCATAGTTTCCAACAGGGCAGTACTGTTCCTTTACCGCATCCACAAAAAATTCCCAAGTGGGCTCGGCCCCATATATTACAGAATCCTCTGTGGAACTCTACTCCCAGTAAGTTTCCCACCAATGTTTGACATGGGGGAGAGCCTTAAGGAGTGTGAAGGTGATCTTTTCCTTGTCATAAAAATTATGAACAGAGAAATAACCTTCTAGTAGATTTAACCATTTATCTAGGGCATCTGCATCTATTTGACCTTCAAATACAGGAATATCAAAATTAACCTGTACCTTGAAAGGCGAGGTGCCTCCAAAGTGGCTGCTCGATGAAGATGCACCTGATGCTATCGGTAGGCGTTGAAGGATGTGGGAAAAATTCTCCGTCATTTCGTCCCTCTGTCGCGTGAGAGCTTGCTCAAGCAACAAACTGATAGGATCGTCTTCTCCATCATTTTTATTTTCTTCCGCCATTGAAGGTTTCTTGGGTGTGTGAGAACGATTGTCCTCAAGAGAGACAATCTCGAGACCCAACTTGCTATACTCAGACCTCGTCGGGGACATTCACTGAAAAATGATCAAGAGCAGCCTGCTCTGATACCACTGATCCGGATTATTTTCGGCACGAAATGAGAGCGGAGATATAATAAAGAAATGCACAAAGATATTGCAGATATTCAATAATATAACAGAAATGTATCAGAGATACAACCATAAACACAGATATATAGTAATACATGATTTCTATTAATCAGAGAAATGTACAAAGACTGTAAAAATACAGAGTGAAAGACTCGCTAGAATGGTGGAAGCTTATCTCTGAGAAGAGATGTGACGGCTACTCGCATTCGCAAGAAGATGAGTACAATGAGGCTCTGAAGGCCTTTTTACAATAAACAGGAATTCCAAAAGTCCTAGACATCCAAAAACTTAACCCTAGGAGATGAAGCGCCAAAAGTCATGTGGGCCCCGTTTGGGTAAGTGAGTACATCAACTTCCCGGGGTCGTAACTTTTGCATACGATCTTCGTTTTAGGCGTATGATAGCTCGTTGGAAAGGTATCATCGAGGAGATTCATTTTGGGGGATCAATTATGGCTTCAGATATCATTGAGAACCTCGATCTCGAAAAACCTTCATTTAGGCCCTCAAAATGGCCCCGAAAGTTAAAACCTGCTAAAAATAGTAAATTGCCAAAATTGCCAGAAAACTGTTTTGAGCTAGTCGAGAAAGGTGGGTGGCCACCGATATCCACCTGATCATTTTCTTTATTAAAAAATGATCACAAGTCTAGGATTTTAGGGCCTTGGTTGTAGGGTGGAGAGTAAATTATCCAATACCACTTAAACGAAATTGTAGAATAATAGAGAGTGTTGAAATCCAAGTATTAACAACTGGTGTTTTTCAGGAGATCTCCTCTTAGACAGGAGTTATGCATGAGGTCAAGTGAAGCGACAGTTTGAGATCTCCCCTCTTCTATTTTCCTAGTGGGACTACAACAAGTTTTGGATCTTTGAAGAGTGGAAGATCCCAGGGGTGACACCACTTCTTCTTAGTATTTGGGTCATGTATTTGTGTCCACCATTCCTAGTTCCATTTGCTTATTATTTACTTTCAATTGGTTATCCACCCGATTGTCCATTGTGAAATTGTTAAACATGGTTGTTTTTCCTAGGATTTTACATGGGTGTAATGCAAGGGGGGTTCCTTCTTTAGAAGGTTCCTTGTGGTACCTAAGGTAGAAGTCACATCATGCTTTAAGCACCCCTAGAGGGTGGCCCCACAAATCCAGGGTTACTTGCATCGGGTAGGGTTGTAAGTGGAGGTTGGGGTAACTACTTCTGATATTTTCGTTGACGGCCTCATCGCCCATCTTCGGAAGATACCTACTTCATTTTTTTCTTGCTCTTATCTTTTAGGAATTTAGTAGCATGTTCTCTTTGATTTAGAATACATAAGGTTGATTTGGTGTCTATGGAAACATCTACAGATTCTAACAATCAAGGGACCCCTTTTTTCCGGGGAACCTTTTGTTTTTCCTTCTTTGGAAACATTGGTTCTCCTTATATTTCTACTTTGAGTCTACTCGGATTCACTATCGGATTACCGACATGGTTATTTTCCACTCTGGTGATCCTGAATTATTTTAGTGATTCAAATGAAATCCCTCCTTCTGAAGAATGTCAACCTCATGTTGACCCTTCGCCTTCTTCACTTGTCAGGTGTTCTTCCTTTTCTTCTTCTTCGGCTAGTGAAATCTCTAGAGCTAGTAACTAGGTGGATACAAAGAATAATAAAATGAATATTAAGAAGAAGAAAAATAAGCAAATGGATAAACTTCCAACCGCTGCAAGACATGTTGGAAACAATCGACCAGTTATTGTCCATTAGGATGGGAGTGTTGATGATTGTGACAAGCCTACTAAACTAAATCTCAAGCCCAAATACCCTTGCAGACTTATTAAGGGTGACCACCTTCTTATAGATTTCCCTGGTATTCCCAAGATCTTAGAAGTGTGGTCTATGGGTTCCCAAGAAACCATGTCACCAGTTGCCTACAGTCATGTTGGCGACAACCCATCAATCGATAATCATCAGGTTGGAAGTAAGAAACATAGATTGAAGTTTCCTTGTAGGTTATCTGAAGGAAGTCATCAAAATCACATTTTCCCTCATATGGATGAGGCTTTACATCTGTTGGAAGAGATTTTTGTTCCCCAAAAAAAACTTCCAGCGGCTTATCGTAAATTATCTCTCAACCCACCATTGGTTGATAAAGTGGTTGATCCGATTTAGTCTTCGATCGATCCCACTATTCCTTTGGAGAGTGGAGTTCAAGTGGTCGACACGGTTCCATCATCAGTTTTTTATCATGTTGTCGCGCAATCTATGCATTCCCAAAGCCTTAAGGCAAGTAGGAATAGATTGACATAACACAGAGGTAACCCTATCACTATCACCCCAATAGGGTACCTCTTTCTCTTCAAAAGGAGGAAAACCTCACTCTAATGGAGACGTCCCAAGACCTAGTTGGTTGAGGAAAGGGAAAAGGTAAGGCTAACCACCCCTCTCTCTAGGTCACTCAAAACATACTTAAGTCTTGTTGGATGAAGTGAAGGAGAATAAAGTGTACTTGCCCCTTACAAATACAACAATAAAAGTTATGGCAACAACAAGTGATGATGAATGCTTCAACAAGACTTCAAGTTTATAGAGATGACTGCTACCAATCAATGTATGAAGCAAGTGATAAATATATAGCATCAGTAATTAATTAATGACAATTGTAATAAAATCCAGAAAATGCACTTGAATAGACAATATAAAAAGATATTGTGAAGTCCTGAAATGATAAAACTTGTCTCACACAATTTCTAGATATATTTCAATTAGGAAATGAACTCTAACATGATACCAATTAAAATTGTAGCAACAACAAAATAAAGTAATGACAACAATAGAAAAATCTTCAGAAAATTATTTAGAAAGGCAATTTGATGCACACCTTAGTCTTGGTTGATTGTACCTTACCTTATACAATTTCTGGATTGATTTAAGTGGTCAAAAAAGTTTGGATAGGCTACAAAATGAGGTTTGTAGCAGTGATTATAACAACAACAACAACTTAGTGGTTAGTATTCCTAGACTAGGTTAGCAAGTTAGTTTAGGTTAGTAGGGTATTAGGTAGAGATATTGAGATTGTAGTTTGATTATTCTTGTCAAGAAAAAAGGGTTGAAGACTAATGTCTCTTAGGGGTAAATGGTGTCAATGTGGGAGGCTCCTTCTAAGGTTGCAAATTAATGATGATACACAAAACTCTAAGAGGGAAAAATTCTAGGAGGAGTAGCAACTTAAGTCCTCCTAGAGTTTTTCCTTAAGAGACAAAGTGATAGCATGTAGGAATTTCTAGGCCCTAACACCTTGCTCTCCTTGGCCTTTATATGGAGTAGAAATTATGCAAAAATAACGAAATGCAAACCTCTAGAGTGCTAGCAATTTAGGGCTCTAGGGTTTCACTAATTACTATATCAATTTAGTGAAAGCTTGGCAAATAAAAAGTAAGAAAGTAGCAACTTAAGTTTCTCACTTCAAGCATTAAATACACCATGCAATTTCATAAAATTGTATGAGAAAATAAAACTGTACCTTAAACCATTCAATAGATGACAAAATGCAGATTCTACTTACTTGCACCAAGAATAATCATGAGTATACCATGCAAGATCACCATAAAACTCCAAAAATTGATCCAAGTTGCAAATACAAGCCTTAAACAAGAGTGGTGCCTCACTATTTCATCCAATAACACTTATAGGGTGAAAATTTCAGACCTCTTGTCTCCAAGGACAAGTTATGATGAAAATGAATCTCACTTTCTGCTTATTTATACAAAATTTAACCTAAAATTAATTTTAGTTCATAATTACTGGGTCGACTTGGCCAATTTTTTACATATATTAAATCTGGACAAAATAAAATTAATTTTCATCTAAGAATCACTGCAGGGGTTACGTCATGCCCATATAGGGTGATGTTGAGCCCCAAGTATGGAACACTGGGTAGGGAAGGTGAAACATTGGGCCTCCAAAGGCATGAAACCCTTCCCACATGTGTCAATGCCTCATAAATGTCGTCCAAGATGACAAGAATAGATTTGGATGACGTCTAGGGTATCCATGATGAAGTCCAGGGCCCTTAAGGAATAACATCCATGTGGGAGAAGAAATATCCCTTAGGTCTAGGTCTGCCAAGGTGCCTCCAAAGGCAACATCTTTCTTTCTCCCGGTGAAAGTTTCCAATCCCTATCATGCCACTTGGCTGGGGTCTCAACATCCATCAGTGGGATTTGAGCCCTATGAAGATATGAGATTATCATTCCCTCATGCACACCTGTCCACCAAGCAAGGTCCTGCAACAACAAGTATGCCCTCCAGGGGTTCATAAGTTACATGGATCATAGCATGCAAATAACATCCAATAATTAAATTACCCAAACATGTGCATCAAACCCCCCTTAACCCAAACAAATTCTCAAAGAAATTATGCTATTTGACAAGTTAGGTTTGGTGAATATCTCAGGGTGTTCTATTGGGCTAACCTCTCTTGATTTTGGGGTGTTTCCCAGGTGAGATCTAGTCCAAGTCATGTAATTGTATGAGGTGGCATGGGGTAAATATTTGGGCATGGGGTGCATGTGATAACAGGGAAATGTAAAGTCTTACCTGTAGGTGCCTTTGTAGAAGGTGAGTTGCACCTTGTCATAAATGCAATTTTTTCCTAGCCAATATTTCCTTTTACTATTATCTTTATTTTTTTTGATATTTTTCTCTTGTGCTTCAAGGAAATAGTTGAGGGTCATTGTCCTTGCTTGATGACTAGAGGTGACAACATTATCCACAAACATTTCATGGAAATGAAAAGGTTGGCTTGTGATGAGACCCCCTTTCTCTTGGCTATGCCACCAATAACCACTACTCTGGCTTGGTGACTAGATAGGTGGTAGTGTCATACCATGACATGCCCATGGTCATAATAGGTCGGCTCGTGATGAGACCTCCTATCCATCAACTAGTACCTTAAGTATTTATGTTATCTTATGGGTACCCTTTTCTTACTAAGATTATTTTCACTACTTTCTCAGGGATCCCTGGGTGAAGCATCTTGAAGGTTTCAACATTGGATTTTAACTCTTACCAGCTACTTCTACCCTCTGGGCCTTTATCCCCCTCTTCCCACAAGGCAAGGTACAACCCTTCCTAGTGTAGCCAATCCCAATTCCCAAAAAAGGATAGGGGATATGAAAGGAATAAATATGGAAAGTGATAAGTATGGAGGGAATGGACGATGAATTTTCATAGATCCCCCCAGTAGAAACCCATCCTAAAGGGAAATCAACTTAGTAGGGCACCATGTCACCCTTCCAGGTATGAACGAGGCAAAGAGCCTAATTTCCAAGAAAATGTCATCAAATGAAGAAGGATTCAATACAACATATTCAAGTTCTTCAAAAATCAGAGTGATACATACCATGATACCCAGACTCATTACCTCATGGAGAAAGACTCATTGTTACTTTAGGACCATGCTGGTGTGATGGATACTTCTACTAGTGATAAGTGGACTACACTTAAGAAAAGAGTGACCCTCCAGGGCCATGCTCAAGTCGTCTAGCTCTCGATACTACATATCTAGGACCTGTGGGCCTTGAGACATGATCTCCTTAGTTATCCCTAGGCTAGGGGATAAAATTTGGCTATAACTCAGGGACATGTGCTCACAGTAGAGCGCATGAGAACCTCAACATCTATGGTATGACCTGTGCCTGTTAAATCTGAACATATGATATTAGTAATCCCTAGGGTGGTGATATCACCCCTTGTCCATATATGATAAAATAATCTCTATTCTAACATATGATTATGAGCATATATATATATATATATATATAATGAAACGAGACAATATGAAACATGCAACTAAAACTACACTAACATGATATGCAATGGTATGTACAATGGATGCAAATCCCTACCTATCCTAACTTACCTGTACTTACTTATGAAATGATAGGTATAAGCATACAACTAGTACAACCATGCTAGAAATGTATCATAACACCTTCCTATGTGCTTCATCATAAACCAAAACAATGACAAGTTAAGCACAAAATAAACATGAGTTAGAGGATGCATTATATCATAGGAAATCGTAAATTCTAGCTCATTGAGGCAGGAGGTAGGGACAAAATCATGCCAAGTCACCCTTCCAGAAAAGTGATCAACCCATCTCACAAAAGGATCGTGAGAGGTCAAGGACTCAAAGAGTGTGAGGGTTGACTACCTTGTACATTATCACTTACTGAGGTATGAAGAGGGATTAACGAGAACTTAGAGGGAAACCGATAACTTCTCAGGGGAAAGCTGAAATATTGAGATAATAAAATTGTAACATCCCGCTCTTGTGCACACTAAGAAAACTTATTTTTTGAGGACACTTGCGTGCAAGTGATCCGGGTTATTATACTATTGGTTGTTTTGATTATTATTTTGAGATATTGTGGATTTGATGATATGTTATTTTGTTGTATTTACATAGACATGTGTTATTGTCTGGGTTCTACTGAGTGTGTAGGACTCTAGACATTGAGGATGCAGAGGCATCGATGAAACCCCTTCGACTCTAGATCAAGTCAGGGAGTAGACTGTTAGGGTTTGAATGTTGTTGATGTGATATATGTACATATGATTAGATGTTATGATGATTGATTATTATTGTTGACATGATTAATTGATGGATGTAGGCTAACGATAGCTTTCCGACCTGACTGACATTTGGAGTAGAGAGGTCACACATGACAACCAGATACATTGAGGGAGAGGTGTGGCAACATCCCTGCCACATCCTACTAGCACTCCCACTATGGGTTGAACTATAGGTTAACGATTACCTAGTTTGAAAATACCCACGATGTCGTGAGGGTAGAGTGTGACAGTCGCTCATGATGATTCTAAGGGGCACGCAATAAGGCAGGGTCCTTATTCCTTAGAGGCCCTTAGTCTTCCACAAGATCACCTGGTGAAGTATTGACTCCAGGGGTTTGACGTCTACCAAATTCAGTTAAGAGGCGAGTGGCACCCTTGCAGCACGTAGTGCATCTTGAAGGGCACGTCGCACAAATAAAACAAAAAGATGAGAGTGACACCCTTGGAGAACGTAGTGCGTCCTGAAGGGCACATCGTGATTTTAACTGGTAAGTGAATAAACCTAGTGCCTAGAAAACTATGCCTCCTTATGACCTAGTCGGCCTTAAAATAAATGATGTGATAAGTGAAGTTTAAAAACAAATTTTCCCTTAAAAAAATGTCGCCCAACCTAGTGAAATTAAAACCTAGGTCTAAGTAGAACTTTTAGATAAATAAAAACTAAACAAACTTGTAACAAGAAGGGGGGTAAAAAATTCAAACTTTAATTATTAAAGTAATATTTTTTTTACAATGGAGGATTAAATTATTAAAAGGGTAAATGGTTGTTTTTATCTACACTTGCTAAATTGATTTTTAGTTAAAAAGGAAAAAGGGGGAAACTTAAAAGAAAATGAAACTTAAAGAAAAAATGGGGAAACTTAAAATAAAAGGAAACTTAAAGAAAAAGATGAATGTCTAACCTAGTAAGGAATCTAGCCCTTAGAACTTTCTATTTATGAATTCAACTAGGAATTAAGTAAGGCGTAAGTCATTTAAGAATTATAAGGGAATATTGGGACACCGATGAGCACTTTTAAGAATTCTTTTGGTGGGTGAGGGAAATAGGAATATTTAATTAATTAATATATTGATTTTTTGGTGCAACTAGGGGATCGGGCGACATGTGTACTAGGGAGGTTTTTCCTAATTAAATAAATGAAAAATGAATCTAATGAGGGTTTGGGAAACTAATGACTAAGGAACTCTATAAAAGGATGATGGAGGAGGAGTATGGATCACATCTGGCTTGCGTAACGTTACGCTGCTGAAATTTCATCTTAACTGAACTTTCTCTTGTGGGAGTTGGGATACCCATCTCGGGTAACGAGTGGTAGCTCAACCTTGCAAGGTGATCTGGGTGCTAGCATCCTCTGATATTGTGTGCATGGCCCCTTTGCATCTCGGGGGGCTTAGGGGGAAGAAGAGTACCCCTAGCATTGGCTGGGAGGTACCGGTGAGGTCTCATCGGTCGACAAGTCGGAGTTGGACGAAGCGTGAGTGCAAGACAATCACTTCTAGTTTTTCGCAATTGGCTATGGTACACATGTGCATAATTGTATTAATTAATAGCTCAAATTATTGTTCATGCATTTCTTTATTGTCAAAAGCTCGCTTGCGTAGATATTGTTAAAATAAAAAGACTCGTTTAGTTATGCATAAGAATTTTTATTTGAGCGATAGTGCACCATGTGAAATTGCAATAGGGTCTCTAAATTTCTGGTTCTGAGCCTTGTTTTATTACTATGTTTTCTTTATTCCTTGATTTCATTTTATTTTATTTTATTATTGGTTTTCCACGGAGAAGGTATGGATGCAGATTTGTGTTTTAACTTTTGTTCCCTCTTCCTTTAAGTTATTAGTCTGTGCTTAAGTAGTCACCCAAGAGATGAATCAACTGTCTTTCACTCGAGTGTCAACGGTTTAGATTCAAATGCCCTGCTTTCTTGTGCATGGATAATAACTGTAGGATCCTTTCTCTTTACCCATCGAACTATTCCTTTTTATTTGCGTCTTGGTTTTTGTAGCCTTGCGTCTTGGATCCTCTGTTTCTCTACGCCATAACTCTTAACGAATAAAACTTCCATGTCTTGCAACACCCTTTTTCTTAACGCTTTGATGTATAACCTGTTTCTCCTAAATCTTTGTTGTATAACATTTTCAAAATGATTTGCTGAGTAACACCCTTCCTCACGCTTTGTTGTATAATATACGACTTTGAATATTTGTTGTATAACATTTTTAAAACGATTTGCTTGAGTAACACCCTTCCTCACACTTTGATGTATAATCTATGGTTTTCAATCTTTGTTGTATAATGTTTTTAAAATGATTTGCTGAGTAACACCCTTCCTCACGCTTTTCTCTACAATATATGGCCTTCAATATTTGTTGTATAACGTTTTTAAAACGAATTACTGAGTAACTCCCTTCCTCACTCTTTGGTTGTATAATTGTCTATTAAATGTTCTGAACAACGTTTCGTTTAACTCTACACGATATTTGTATTGCATTTCAATTTACCATGCCATATCCCTGGAAGGGTCTCTTTGTGATTGCTGCTCGGACTTGGCTAATCAACTGGGCTTTTCAACTGTGGCTGGTTGCTTGCTACTCGACTTGGCTAATCCACTGTAATTTATCAAACAACACATGATAAAGTGATACATATTGTATAATCTGTCATCTTCATTAAAGGCTAAACGCTCCAGAATAATATATTTTATAAAGATTAATCTCGAGCTTTAAACCATAATCCTGAGCTTTAAACCACTTAACAAGGGTGAAAATCAATTATTCTCTTTCTTGAGAGACTAACCTACCCGCCATGCTGTACCTCCCACTCAGGCTGTCTTTCTTGTCGCCCTTCAGCCCGAAACCTAATACAATTGGGGTGAGGAAGAATATCACATAAACCGAAATCCCCTTAGACTCTACACGTATGTTGAGAAGTAAGCATTCGATGCAAAAACAAGTTATCATATCCAGCAGTTTCTTCCCACAGCTTGGCAAGTTCCCTGTGGTTGTTGAGAGTTTACCACAACTGCCATTGCCAGTGTTATATTGTTAAGTTGAGAGAAAACGAGTTAATTTGGGAGGCCCTACCCTTACCTTACCCTTAGATTTTTATGTTCAGGCTAACTCATCTGATATTCATCTCTGCATACAACTTTAAATTCCGGAACTAAATATAGCAGGATGCTTTATTACTGATTGTAAACAGTCGCCCAAATTTCTGGCAGGGAGAATCCTTCTATATTTATCATGCCCGTTTTCAACGAGTTAAATTTGCATGGTATTAAGGAGGAAGGGATCTCCCAAAATTTTATTACTTTGCCTTAAATGCGTAAGATGATAATGATTAATTTATAATTTTTAATTTCAATTGTTTAAGATCGATATTTTATAGGTGTGATCGACTAGTGGATGAAAGTTTATTTAGAAGATAATTTCTATTATTCATAGTGTTACAAGGGATGTGTTTATTAAAATCGAAGGCATGGAAGGAATATCATTCAGTAAGGAAAGGGAACCTTCCGATTGGATCGTTTAGTCTTAATCTAAATTTGTAACTCAGATAGAAAATGTTATATGCTAAGGTTTATGGGCTCTTGATCTTATGGAACTGAGAAGCTAAAAGAAGTTGTTTTCCTTGATTAATAACCCCTTGATGCAGAGGTGGTTGTTACTAGAAGATTTTTATATGTTTTACTTAAGTTTGTGGCTGGTCACTATGAGCGTGTTATAATCATGTTGGTAAAATTTGTTTATGAGACCTATCGAGACCGTTGTGCAATAAAAAGAAACCACATAAGATTTGCCTCGTATTAAAACCTAATTCCATATAGTTGTTGCACAATTAGAGGTCTGGAAGATAGTCACCTTGTGTCTTGTTTAGCTTGTTGATTGAGTTCTTTGGTCATAGTTTTCGTATAATTGACAGTTTAAGTTGGGACATCTAGCACGTGGGATTTGTATCTAGGATTTGACCTTGTTTTATTGTGCCTTAGTTACTATCGCACTTGTCACAATGTGGTGGCATGAATCCTTACGAATGGGTCATTGCGCGCATTGATCAATAGATGTGTATGATAATATGGACTTGGGTCATGTGCTTCATGATGATGACAAATTTTGGAATTGATGTATGGTGATTTGTTCTGTAATCGCATGATTTTGATTTGTTTCTCGCTTGTTCTATAGGTTCTAGTTCATGTTTATCTTTCATTGTGAGTTATGTCTGGATGATGTTGATGCAATATTTAAGCTTAGCCATTTTTATTATTTCCTGATTGAAGGTTCGTTGTTGCTTAAGCTCCACGATGTGCTAGTATACTAGGTATTTATGTTTTTATGTTGTCTGTTTGCTTGCTTTGTGTTCGTCGTTGAGTTATGAGGCTTGATTGTATTGTTGACTTTACTTGCCTTGTGAAAAAAACAATATTGTACTTGTTGTGTGTCGCATGTTGTCATAATGGAAGGGTGTTCGTTACATATGGTATCAGAGCAGGTTCAACCCTGCAACTGTGGATCACCATGCTTTCCACTGCAGTAAACCCTTGAGTAATAACCTAGCGCTAATTAAAAATTTAACGTGTCCATGCGGTGATCTCGATTAGAGGATGCCATAGAGGTTCGCAACGTGGTGCCTTGGAAGGAGGTGTGACACCTCCAGAAGTGCCCACGCCCTCAAAGTCTAACCCCTAAGAGGAAGAACAAGTCCCTGGGCTAGATTCGATTGTTGTAAGGGATGATGATGGTTTGACAAGGCCCTTCCAGGATATGTCAAAGGCCTTAATTCACCATCTATACTAAGATGAAGCCATGGGGCCTGTACCCCTAAGGGTCCACAATGCGCCCCAACCCATATCGTTAACATTCATCGAGAGCTCGAGAGGGATAAGTTCTCAAGTCCACGAGTGCCACGAATGGCGCAGCCACTGAGGCATGGTTGGAGAATATAGCGATGTGCTTTTCACTTCACAAATATACCTCCAACACAAAGGTCTACATGATGGTATTTCAACTAAAGGGGAGCACCCTTCTATGATGGAAGACACTCCTACCGCAAGTGAACATGGTAGTCAAAGAAGTTTCATGGGAACTATTTGACGAACGGTTCCGAGAGAGGTATATTTCTAAGGAATTCATTTAGCGTCATCTCAACGATTTCGACGCCTTGCGATAGAGTGGCCATACGGTTCCCAAGTATGAGGCCCATTTTATGGAGCTTCTTTGGTATGCTCCCCACCTAAATACCGAGAAACTTAAGGTCAACAAGTTTGTGTTTGGCCTTATATCAACATTCACGCAAAGGTTAGGATTATGATGCCTTGAACCTTACATGATGTTTTCCAGAAGGCCCTCATAGCAGAGGAGGAGCTTATCAGAGGAAGTTAGAGCAGGACTCCAGCGAGACCAGTGGGGAAAGTGTAATATGGTGCACAACATCATCAGACACTAGCTAGACATTCAACAAGATATCATGGCTTCTAGAGAGGATCCACTTTCACTACACCTCGACGAATAACACCTCAGCAGCAGACTCCTTACCATGGACCACAACACCAACAACAACGTCGACCGCAACAACAACAGTTTAGGCCTGTTCAACAAAACAGACCAGGGTTCCAGGCCGGTGGGCTGTCAACTTCTTCTTCGGGTACCAGGATTACTGGATCAAAGAAAGGGTGTTGGACATGTGGGGAGCCACATTACCAGTGTAGCTTCCCAATGGAGAGGACCAAGGAATCTGGATCAGTCGAAACCACTACCATGGAATATTTAAGCAAGGCCCATCGAATCCATGCAGCGGTGAATAACATCCAGGAAGATCACCAGTCGATCATGCTCGAGACACTAGGTACCGTCACTGACCAAACCCTTAGCATTTTGATAGATCCAAGTGCTACCGAGAGTTTTATCTCTGGTGTAGCGCTAAAACTATTTAAGGTAAGGGCAGTCGAACATGATGAGTTTAGCTTTGTAGAAATGGCTTCGGGATCCAAACAAAAGATTGGAGGGAAGGTTATGGGTTGTAGCCTTAACCTGGGAGAGTTAGTCACCAGGGAAAACTTGTACATCATGATCTTAATATCTTATAACGTTGTGATCGGTATGGACTAGTTGGAATCGCATGAGGCGATACTCAACTGTAAGACGAAACAGTTCAACTTGGTCGATAATGAGGGTCAGATACGCATGATTATAGATCGGAACTAGGGAGTTTCCCTGAGGTTCATCTCTTCCTTCTAGCTCCAAAAAGAGCATGTGCAAGGGATGTATGATTTATGCGATCCTTGCGTTAACGAAAAGGGTGTGGAGGAAGGACCAGAAAACCTTCTGGTGGTGAGAGAATTTTCGGACGTCTTCCAGGAGGAGTTACCTGGGATGTCGCCAGAGAGTGAATTGGAATTTACCATAGACCTAAAACCGGGGTCTGAAATGATAGCAAGAATGCCTTATTGGATGTCGACCCTGAAGTTACATGAGTTGAAAATGAAACTGAAGGAGTTGTTGGACCTGTTATAACCCTATAGTTCATAGTATCATTTGGTGACTGGAAATTTTTTCACTCTGGGTGTATATTGGCTTGTAAATAATATTTCATCTCTGCAAATTATTTTCAAGGGAAAGAAAATAAAATTCATGGTTGTTGACGCTGAGTGGTTTTTCCTAACCTCATGAAGACAAAAGCAAGGGAAACAGTGCATGAAATCCACATGATGCACTTATCCCAAGTTTTGGAGCAAATATGACTTTGCGCCCACAGAGTAAAGATAGCTCATAAATGAACGGTTGAGAAGTTGGCGCTGAGATCTACAGTTCACAAGCTTTTCCGGACCCCCCTGGCCATTCTACCTTTAACGAAAGGGGGGGGGGTCCGGAATCGGAGATAACGAAGGCACACATCTGAACGGTCGAGGCACCAACGCTTTCATCAACGACTAAGATTGAATTCTGGACCCCCCTGACTAGTCTGTCTTTTACGAAAGGGAGGGCGGAATGGAATTTTTCTCTGGCGGGCCCCTATCTCTACACGACAGGAATCTATTGGTCCCAACTCCCATCACTTACCATTCATCATTTCCTGACATTCTCCGTCACCTCATGACATCATCCTCCTTTTTCCCGCCACCCATTCACGAATAAATGAACTTAGTATTAAAGGAAAAATCAAATAAGTTAATTATATTAATTGATAATGTTAGTAAGTAGCAAATAGGTTAATAAAGATAGGGTAGTCAGACACAAAACTAGGTTAAAATCTTGTTAGAAATTAATTAATCAATTAAAAATTAATTTAGTTAATTATTAATTAATTAATTAATAGTTAAATTAATTATTTAAGTTAGTAATAAGGTTAGTCTTCCATTAATTTAAATAAATTAAAACAAATTAAAAAATATTAATTAAAACAAAACATATATAAAAAACATAAAATAAAATAAAAATAAAAAAAACATAAAAAAAACCGTAAACAAAACATATAATAAAATAATATTAAAAAACAAAAACATAAAAAATAAACTACCCTAAGTCTACCCACCCAAATACCCCCGCACATTCATTTCATCAATCAACATAAAACAAAACAAATCAACGGTTACTAAATTTTTCGAACCCCCCCTCACCATCCGGAGTTTAACGAGAGGGGGGGGTCCAGAATGGTTGTTTTCCCATACCACCCCCCAGACAGGTGTCGGCTCTCTATTCCAGTGGACCCCCCCCAAAAAACCACTTACCACCTCAGGGGGGGTTTGGAATACCACCCATCCCGAAAAAAACCGCTTTTGTCATTTTTCACCTATTTTCGTCTGTTCACCATGTCTTTGTCCGAGGCCGTTTCTGAGCAAATGAAAACGAATTTTAAGAAACCGAGAGATTTATTTCTCCGTAACTGGATGACGAAAAAAAACCTCTCTCATTTTTTTCACGGGTACCACGAGCAGGGAGAATCGAAGCCATCTTCGAGGCCCTTTTTCTAGATTTTCATTTTTCTGTTATAGTCCTGATTTTGCGGGAGATGTTACGGCCAGCTGGAGACGAATTTGGCGAAAACTAAGGAGGTTTTTATCCAGCACTTTCCTATATACAATAACCTCCTTCATTTTTTTCCTAGGTGTCATTGTTGAAGAGAAAAAAACGTCTGTTCGGACCCCTTTTTCACAAAAAACCGGTTCGTCTTTCATGGCGGACAGTTCCAGATTTTGTGGGATTTGTGGCTATTTTTGGCCGAGGCGGTTAAAAACGACACACACAACTTGATGGGGAGACCTATTCTATTTATAGAGATGATTTTTAATGTAAAAAGGTTGATCAGACGAGGACCATGATTTAAGAATTTTGTAAAACAGCTCGCTGAGCTTTCTGTGTTTTTTCATCGATTCAATGAGACAGTGCTATGCTGCAAGATTCTTGTGACTATTTCGACTGGTGATGTGCATCCCTATATGATAATTTGTTTCTATGTTAATCATAATTAATTTCCACCTCTGAATTATTCCAATAAGATTAAGAACATAATTGGTTTTAATGCACCCTCTGTCTCTGGCTTGGTATAGTTTTTTATGTTTTCCACTGAAGATTAAACTCAGAATTCTTAGTTTCTCTGTGTTTAATTGGATTTCTTGGCCTATTTCATCTCACCCATTTCATTTAAATTAAAGGATCCAGTGATTTGTCTACCTTACCCTGCAAATATTAGCCTGTTAACATGGATTTTTGATCATTCGTTGCAGTGACTCCATAGCCCATGGTTTATTTTCTATGCCCATACTCAAAATCCATAAACAAACCTATGTTCTTCATAGCTAGCCTAGTATTCTCTTCAAACAAAGTTATATCATAAAGAGAGTTCCCTCTCTGAGTCTTGGAGGGATAGATCCAAGACTCAAAGTGGTTTTGATGTTGCCTCTGTGACTGCCATCACAGCCTTGGAAAAATTACAGACTGCTAACAGAATGGCGACTCCACTAGGGACTCTCCCCAGTAGTACACTTCAAAGCTCCATATCTGATCACTGATGGTGGACAATGACCAGACACAAGAAGGCTGAAATCATTCACCTGGCGACTCCAATCAGCTCCAGACAGTGCAAACTCAAAGAATCCACTGGAGGAAGAACCTGAAGCATGACCAAGCAACCTAGAAAGACTAGGTACTCAAGCTCAAATTGCATTCAAGACATCTTCGGTTTTATCTGCAATTATGTTTTGTCTTATTCTAAGCCTGATCAAAAGTATATTGCTGAAAATTACATTGACCACCTGTTGATTGATGAGCTTCAAGAGATCATATCCCCAATTGTAGATTATGTACATACTTATACACATGTGCACATCCCAGATGCACCTATAGAAACCCTAGTGAGACATAAGCCTCCTGCTTTATCTCCTACTCTTGTAAAACCTTTGGATGGTTGTAAGCCTCTTGCCTCATCTCTTGTTCTTGCAAAAGTCCCAGACCGATACCAGCCTCTAGATTTGCCTCCTATTCTCCATGACCTCCCTGTCAATTACGTCAATAATCTGCCTAGGTTTGATGGAGAAAATGGGAAGATCACTGCTGAAAAGCATATTCAAAACCTTGAGGATTTCCTTAACCTTTATGAGGTTGAAGATGATGATGTCTGTATCAGGATGTTTGCCCTGTCTTTGCAAGGCAAAGTTAAAAATTGTCTTAGAAATCTGCCATATGCAAGCATAAAAAAATTTCATTAGTTCATGCAAGTTTTCTTAGATAGGTGGGTGATCAAGGGGAATATTTTCCTCATCCTAGAAGAATATGACCACTTGAAAAGAAAACCTGGAGAGATAGTACAACAGTTCTCAACCAAGTTCAATGAGGTGTATCATTCAATACCCGTGGATGTAAGGCCACCTCCTGGTTTAGCTAAATTGCATTTCCTAGAAGCCTTTGATCCAGAAATGACATTCCAATTAAGAGAAAGAGACACTACAAACCTAGAAGAAATGCAAAATATCGCAGTCGATGTGGAAGCTAACCTGCTGAACAAGAAGGCAAAGCTAGAAGCAATAAGAAAAGACAAAACAAAAAAGGAGCAGTTGAAATCTTCAGAAGCTAAACTGGAGAGTTTGGCCAGTACCATGGAAGAGATGATGCAAAGGATCAATAGGAAAGATGAGCTTGTTGTCCAAAGACATCATGTTCCATTGATCTCAGAGAAAGAAAAGGTCACTATTCCCAAACATTTTGTTGTTCATCCTTGGTACCATGGTTTGAATAATGATTCTTTCATGTATTCAATTCACAACACAGTCAAAGATGAAGCTCCATCTCAACTTGTAGAGGAACAACCAGCTGACATGATATGCATGTTCAATGGCATTTCATCCATGGATGATTTACCCAAGTGTGACTAGTATGATGATGATCATGAAGCTGAAATAGAGGTTGATTGTTCAAAGAAACCAACAACATGTTGTTGGCAGGAGGAATATCAGTTACAGCTCAAATATGACAATCAATCTGCACATGGAAATTATGATAGAAATGATCAATGTGCAGAAAATCTCAAAGTAAGTGAAAACACTTTGCCCTTATGTTTCTCATCTTTTCAATTTCTGAAAAGAAACTCTAGGCCAGTTGTAAATAGTGAAGACAGAAATTCCTCTGATCAATCAGTTGATGATGCCATTAAGGATATGGAGGCTATTCTAAATCCAGAGTTGCAGCCCTTTACCTACTTTGATTTTCAAATTTCAGATGAAAGGTTAAAGCCTGAGGCAAATTATGAGTTAATCCACAATAACTCTGTACCATTATTATTTAATTCATTTCAGTTTTTGAAAAATAATCTTGAGTATATGCTAAAGGATAAATACACAGAAAATCAAGAAGTTTCAGTGGGACCAATGCAGCAGTCAGTTCAATTTCTACAGGATCCAATATCAGATGTGTTGGATGACTTGTGTTGTCAAATTCTGTTTCCATCATCCAACTATGGGATAAAACGTTGTTATGATATTGACATGATCAGACAGTCAGCTTCATTGTCTTTTTCAGCAGAAGTCACATTACAAATCCCATCAGAGCAGTTGCATCCATGTCAGGAAATGCATGAAGATAAAAATAACATAGATACAGTGCCAGAGCTGCCATCCAAAAATCAAGGAACATGTCATTTCTACCTTGATCCTATAGCTACCTACATGGAGAATTTTTTCATTGTAGAGCCTCAATTTATCTATGGCAGTACTTTTGTTCTTCAAGATTTTCGAGGTCTCTATGGTAAATATCAAACATGTTTTCAGCAACGGCCATTACAGTTTGTAGTTTTCAATCTATGGGCAAAGGGTCAGGCTGCCTTTTTGACTGTGCAAACAAACAGTCAAGCAGTCCACTGGTCTCAAAAGCTACTTGATTAGCTCCATTGGCATTTTTGTATTATTTGATTTAACAAAATTATCAGTAGCATAGGGTAGGTAGGAGAATGTGAATAAGCTTACCATTCTGAGCATCTCTTTTTCAGCAGTGTTCATTTGATTTGGTTTCAGTTGCAAGATCAAAACAGGTACAGGTTGCAGAATAAGACTTTGGGATCAGCCCAATGGATAAAGCACTGGTTTGCATGTTCAGAGATCTATGGTTCTTGACACCTCCTGAAAGAAGCTTCCCTCCCCAGGTGGAGCCACTGTTATAACCCTATAGTTCATAGTATCATCTGGTGACTGGAAATTTTTTCACTCTGGGTGTATATTGGCTTGCAAATAATATTTCATCTCTGCAAATTATTTTCAAGGGAAAGAAAATAAAATTCATGGTTGTTGACGCTGAGTGGTTTTTCCTAACCTCATGAAGACAAAAGCAAGGGAAACAGTGCACGAAATCCACATAATGCACTTATCCCAAGTTTTGGAGAAAATATGACTTTGTGCTCACAGAGTAAAGATAGCGCATAAATGAACGATTGAGAAGTTGGTGCTGATATCTACAGTTCACAAGATTTTCCGGACCCCCTGACCGTTCTACCTTTAATGGCAGGGGGGGGGTCCGAAATTGGAGATAACGAAGGCACACATCTGAACGACCGAGGCACCAGCACTTTCATCAACGACTGAGATTGAATTCCGGACCCCCTTGACTAGTCTGTCTTTAATGGAAGGGGGGGGGGTCTAGAATGGAATTTTTCTCTGGTGGGCCCCTATCTCTACACGGCAGGAATCTATTGGTCCCAACTCCCATCACTTACCATTCATCATTTCCTGACATTCTCCGTCACCTCATGACATCATCCTCCTTTTTCCCGCCACCCATTCACGAATAAATGAACTTAGGATTAAAGGAAAAATCAAATAAGTTAATTAAATTAATTGATAATGTTAGTAATTAGTAAAT
>ML801023.1:269694-301895 GCA_009831015.1 Picea engelmannii
AACATAAAAAAAAAAAAACATAAAAAAAACGTAAACAAAACATATAATAAAATAATATTAAAAAACAAAAACATAAAAAATAAACTACCCTAAGTCTACCCACCCAAATACCTCCGCACATTCATTTCATCAATCAACATAAAACAAAACAAATCAACGGTTACGAAATTTTCCGGACCCCCCCTCACCATCCAGAGTTTAACGAGAGGGGGGGGGTCCAGAATGGTTGTTTTCCCATACCATCCCCTAGACAGGTGTCGGATCCCTATTCCAGCGGACTCCCCCCCCCCTAAAACCACTTACCACCTCAGGCGGGGTCCGGAATACCACCCATCCCGAAAAAAACCGCTTTTGTCATTTTTTACCTATTTTCGCCTGTTCATCATGTCCTCGTACGAGGCCGTTTCTGGGAAAATGAAAACGAATTTTACGAAATAGAGAGAGGTTTTTCTCCGTAACGGGATGAAGAACAAAATCCTCTCTCATTTTTTTCACAGATTCCACGAGCAGGTAGAATTGAAGCCATCTTTGAGGCCATTTTTTCCATATTTTCATTTTTCCGTTATAGTCCTGATTTTGCGAGAGCTGTTACGGCCAGATGGAGGCGAATTTGGAGAAATAGAAGGAGGTTTTTGTCCATAAAATTCCCATATAAAATAACCACCTTCATTTTATTCCCAGGTGTCATTGTTGAAGAGAAACAAACGTCTGTTCAGACCCCTTTTTCGCAGAAAACTGGTCCGTCTTTCATGGCGGATAGTTCCAAATTTTGTGGGATTTGTGGCTATTTTTTGCCGAGGCGGTTAAAACCAACACACAAAAATTGATGGGGAGACCTCTCCTATTTATAGAGATGATTTTTAATGTAAAAGTGTTGATCAGATGAGGACCATGATTTAAGAATTTTGTAAAACAACTCGCTGAGCTTTCTGTGTTTTTTCATCGATTCAATGAGACAGTGCTATGCTGCAGGATTCTTGTGACTATTTCGACTGGTGATGTGCATCCCTCTGTGATAATTTTTTTCTTTTTTAATCATAATTAATTTCCTCCTTTGAATTATTCCAAGAATATTAAGAACATAATTGGTTTTAATGCACCCTCTGTCTCTGGCTTGGTATAGTTTTTTATGTTTTCCACTGAAGATTAAACTCAGAATTCTTAGTTTCTCTGTGTTTAATTGGATTTCTTGGCCTGTTTCATCTCACCCATTTCATTTAAATTAAAGGATCCAATGATTTTTCTACCTTTCCCTACAAATATTAGCCTGTTAACATGGATTTTTGATCATTCGTTGCAGTGACTCCATAGCCCATGGTTTCTTTTCTCTGCCCATACTCAAAATCCATAAACAAACCTATGTTATTCATAGCTAGCCTAATATTCTCTTCAAACAAAGTTATATCAGATAGAGAGTTCCCTCTATGAGTCTTGGAGGGCTAGATCCAAGACTCAAAGTGGTTTTGATGTTACCTATGTGACTGCCATAATAGCCTTGGGCAAATTACATAGTGCTAACAGGACCTAGGACTTATACGTCCAAGTGTGTCACCGTGGGGTGCGCCTGTTATTTTCATATGATAGAAGGATGGGTCATGGAGAGTCTTCATTGACTACCATCAATTGAACAAGGAAATGATCAAGAACCAGTATTCGTTACCAAGGATTGATGATTTATTTGATCAAATGAAAGGCGCGACAGTGTTTTCAAAAATCGACTTGAGATCAGGGTATCACCAGTTACGAATCAAGGAGGACGAAATCCCTAAGAAAACCTTTAATATGAGGTTTGGACATTACGAGTTTATTGTTTTACCTTTTGGACTGACAAACGCCCCTCGGGTATTTATGAGTTTGATGAACGGGGTGTTCTGCGCATACTTGGAGAAGTTCGTCCAAGTATTCATTGACGATATTTTTATTTACTCTCGGATGATGGAGGAGCATGACGAGCACTTACACTTTGTACTACAGTGTCTATGAGAGAACAAATTGTATGGTAAATTTTCTAAATGCTCATTTTATCACTCGAAGATTCACTACTTAGGGCATGTCATCTTCGACGAAGGTATCATTGTGGATCTAGAAAAGGTCGAGGTTATTATGGAATGGCCTATGCCGATGAATGTCCCTGAAGTGCGTATCTTCATGGGTTTAGCGGGATATTATCAACGGTTTGTAGAGGGTTTTTCGAAGATAGCAAATCTGATCACATAATTGCAGAAGAACAACAAGAAGTTTGTTTGCACCGAGAAATGCGCGGAGGCATTTCAGAGGCTCAAGGAGATGTTGACGACAACAATGATACTAAAGGTCCCTGACATGGATGTGGACTTCTTGGTATGCACTGACACATCCAAGGAAGAATTATGTGGATTCTTGATGCAAGATGGTCAAGTGATCGCTTATATCTCGAGGAAGTTTAGAAGGCATGAGGAGAACTATGTGATGCATGATTTGGAGTTGTTAGCCATTGTTTATGCCTTGAGAGTATGGATACACTACGTTATTGGACGAAAATTCGAACTAAAAATGGACCAGTGTCATTTACTTCCCATCTTTACACAGAGCGACATGAACATGTGATAAAGGTGTTGGTCGAAATTGCTTAGTGAGTATGATTTCAAGATTACTTACATAAAAGGAACAATGAACAAAGTGGTTGATGCATTGATTCGGAGACCACACATATTTTCGGTGATGGCTCTTCAGACGAATCTACCTGAAAATATTATAACTTTACAGTGCAAGGATGACTGGTACAAAGAGGTCAAGGATTTTTGGACAAAACACAATGATGGTACCAAAATTTGAGGGATTTACGATGGACAAAGATGAATTATTGAGATTTAAAAATCAAATTTACATACTGCCCAATGACGATTTGAGGAGTTTGATCCTAAAAGAGGCTCATAAAGTAGTGTACTTGGATCATCCTGGAGTCACGAAGATGAGGGAAGACCCTAAACCCTTATTATTTTGGAAAGGAATGAAGGAAGACATAGTCAACTACATGGCAAGATGTCTAGAATGTCAGCAGGTGAAGGATAAACATAGACGTCCGATAGGATTACTACAGCCACACACTATTCCAGAATCGAAATGGGAGGTCATTTCAATGGATTTCATTGTTGGATTGCCACTGAAGGCAAGGAGACACAAATCAATTTTTGTGGTAGTCGACACTCTGACGAAGAGTTCTCATTTTATTCATGTGCATACAATGTATCAGGCAACTGACATAGCTAGATTTTTCATCAGTGAGATTGTGAGGCTGCATGGCGTGCCTAAGAGGATTATATCCGATAGAGGATCAGTGTTTACATGACGATTTGGGACTATTTTCCAAGTGGCCTTGGTAACCCAACTTAACTTTAGTACCGCATATCACCCAGAAACAGACGAGCAGACCGAGCGACCAAACCAAATCTTGGAATATATGTTGTGTATGTATATGATGGACCCACAAAGGCGTTGGAAAGAATTCTTGCAACTGGTATAATTTGCATATAACAACAATTATCAAAGAACCATTAATATGCTACCCTTCGAGTTTATTTACGGGCAACCGTGTCAGACGCCTTTCAGTTGGGATCAGCTTGAGGATAGGGTTCTGGTGGGACCTGAAGCGATCCAAGAAATGGAAGACCAAATGAAAACAATAATATAAAGGATCAAGGAAGCACATGATCGACAAAAGATTTATGTCGATGTGCATCATGTCGACTGTAGTTATGAAGTTGGCGATCGAGTCTTCTTGCGGGTGAAACCGCATAAGATTTCGATCAAGTTTGGAAAGGGTGATAAAATCTCACCTAGGTTCGTGTGACCCTTCAAGATTGTGGAAAGGAAGGGGGTCATGGCCTATTGACTAGATTTTCCTGATTCTTTGAGGCGTATGCACGATGTTTTTCATGTATCTGTTTGAGACATTATGTTAGTGATCATACACATGTTATTGACATGAGCTCCTTGAAGGTATCTAACAAGGGTGCACTCATGGCAGAGCCAATCCACATACTGGACCATCACATTTGAAATCTACGACGTCGAACAGTAGATCAGGTCAAGGTCTAGTGTGACAACTATAGTCCGCACTCGGAGACCTGGGAGGACACATATTATATGCATCATCAATTTCCATTTTTGTTTGATAGCTAGACCTATGATATTCTGTTGCACTTTATTTCAACGCTTGCATACTGTGAAACTTTGGGATGAAGTTTAAAATAAGAGGGGGTGTATGTAACATCCCGTTCTTTCTTGCAATAAGAGAAATTATTCTTTGAGGACACTTATGTGCAAGTGATCCGGGTTATTATATTATTCGTTGTTTTGATTATGATTTTGAGATATAGTGGATTTGATGATATGTTATTTTTTTGTATTTACATAGACATGTGTTATTGACTGGGTTCTCCTAAGTGTGTAGGACTTTGGATATTGAGGATTCAGAGGCATTGATGAAACCCCTTGGACTCGAGATCGAGTCAGGGAGTGGATTGTTAGGGTTTGAATGTTGTTGATGTGACATGTGTACACATGTTTAGATGTTATGATGATTGATTATTATTGTTGACATGATTCATTGATGGATCGCAAGATGACGATAGCTTTCTGACCTGACTCACATTTGGAGTACATTTGGAGTAGAGGGGTCATGCACGAAAAACATAGACATTGAGGGAGAGGTGTAGCAACAAGCCTACCACATCCTACTAGCACTCCCATCGTGGCTTGAATTGTAGGTTAACGATTACCTAGTTCAAGAAGACCCACGATGTTGTGAGGGAAGACTATGACAGTCGCTCACAATGATTCTAAGGGGTGTGCAATAAGGCAGAGTCCTTATTCCTTAGAGGCCCTTAGTATCCCACAAGATCACCTGGCGGAGTATTGACTTCAGGGGTTTGACGTCTACCAAAATCATTCAAGAGGCGAGTGGCACCCTTGGAGCATGTAGTGTGTCTTGAAGGGCACATCACACAAATAAAATGGAAAGAAGCGAGTGGCACCCTTGGAGCACATAGTGTGTCCTGAAGGGCACGTCGCGATTTTAACTAGTAAGTGAATAAACCTAGTGCCTAGAAAAATATGCCTCCTTAGGACCTAGTCGACCTTAAAATAAATGATGTGATAAGTAAAGTTCAAAAACAATTTTTCCCTTAAAAAAATGTCGCCCAACCTAGTGAAATTAAAACCTATGTCTAAGTAGAACTTGTGGATAAAGAAAAACTAAATAAACTTGTAACAAGAAGGGGGGTAAGAAATTCAAACTTTAATTATTAAAGTAAAAAAAATTATAATGGAAGATTAAATTATTAAAAGGGTAAATGGTTTCTTTTATCTACACTTGGTAAATTTATTTTTAGTTAAAAAGGAAAAAGGTGGAAACTTAAAAGAAAATGAAACTTAAAGAAAAAGCGGGAAACTTAAAGAAAAAGCTGAATGTCTAACTTAGTAAGGAATCTAGACCTTAGAACTTTCTATTTATGAACTCAATTAGGAATTAAGTAAGGCAGAAGTCATTTAAGAATTATAAGGGAATATTGGGACATCAAGGAGCATTTTTAGGAATGATTTTGGTGGGTGAGGGAAATAGGAATATTTAATTAATTAATAAATTGATTTTTTGGTGCAACTAGGGGATCAGTCGACATGTGTACGGGATAGGTTTTTCCTAATTAAATAAATGAAAAAGGAATCTAATAAGGGTTTGGGAAACTAATGACTAAGTAACTCTATAAAAAGGATGACGGAGGAGGAGTATGGATTACATCTGGCTTTCTTAACATTACACTACTAAAATTTCATCTTGAATGAACTTTCTCTTGTGGGAGTTAGGATACCCAGCTCGAGTAACGAGTGGTAGCTTGACCTTGCGAGGTGAGTTGGGTGCTAGCATCCTATGGTATTGTGTGTGTGGCCCCTTTGCGGCTCGGGGGGGATCAGGGGGAAGAAGAGTACCCCTAACATTGGTTAGGAGGTATCGGTGAGGTCTTATTGGTCAACAAGTCAGAGTTGGGTGGAGCTCAAGTGCGGGACAGTCGCTTCCAGTTCTTCGCAATTGGCTACGATAGTAATGTGCATAATTGTATTAATTAATATCTCAAATTATTGTTCATGCATTTCTTTATTGTCGAAATCTCGCTTGCATAGATGCTGTTAAAAGAAAAAGACTCATTTAGTTATGCATAAGAATTTTCATCTGGGCGATAGTGTGGCATGTGAAATTGCAAGAGGGTCTCTAAATTTCTGGTTCTGAGCCTTGTTTTATTACTGCATTTTCTTTATTCCTTGATTGCGCTTTTTTATTTATTTTATTATTGGTTCTCCGAGGAGAAGGTCTCGATGAAAATTTGTGTTTTATCTTATGTTCCCTTATCTTTTAATTTATTAGTTTGTACCTGAGCAGTCGGTCAGGAGATGAATCGACTGTCTTCAATGATTTAAGATCAATATTTTATAGGTGTGATCGACTAGTGGAGGACATTTTATTTAGAAGATAATTTATATTCTTCATAGTGTTACAAGGGATGTGTTTATTAAAATCGAAGGCATGGAAGGAATATCATTCAGTAAGGAAAGGGAACCTTCCGATTGGATCGTTTAGTCTCAATCTAAATTTGTAATTTAGATAGAAAATGTTATATGCTAAGGTTTATGGGTTCCTGATCTTCTGGAACTGGAGAAGCCAAAAGAAGTTGTTTTCCTTGATTAATAACCCCTTGATGGAGAGGTGGTTGTTACTAGAAGATTTTTATATGTTTTACTTAAGTTTGTGGTTGGTCACTATGAGCGTGTTATAGTCGTGTTGGTAAAATTTGTTTATGAGGCCCATCGAGACCGTTGTGCAATAAAAAGAAACCACATGAGATTTGCCTCGTATTAAAACCTAATTCCATATTATTGTTGCACAATTAGAGGTATGGAAGATAGTCACCCTGTGTCTTGTTTAACCTGTTGATTGAGTGCTTGGGTCATAGTTTTTGTATAATTGATAGTTTAAGTTGGGACGTCTGGCACGTGGGATTTGTGTCTGGGATTTAACCTTGTTTTATTGCACCTTAGTTACTATTGCGCTTGTTGCAATGTGGCAGCATGAATCCTTATGATTGGGTCATTGTGCGCATTGATCAATAGATGCATATGATAATCTGGCCTTGGGTCATGTGGTTCATGATGATGACAAATTTTGGAATTGACGTATGGTGATTTTTTCTGTAATCACATGATTTTGATTTGTTTCTCACTTACCGTATAGGTTCTAGTTCATGTTTTTCTTTCGTTGTGATTTGTGTCTGGATGACCTTGATGTGTTCTTTAAGCTTAGTCATTTTTATTCTTTCCTGACTGAAGGTTCGTTGTTTCTTAAGCTCCGCGATGTGGTAGTATACTAGGTCGTTATGTTTGTATGTTGCATGATTTCTTGCGCTGTGTTCATCATCAAGTTGCAAGGATTGATTGTATATTGTACTTGTTGTGCATCACATGTTGTCATAACAGAAGGGGGTTCGATAGAAAACTTCTTAAGGAATTCAACCTCCTCTTGAATTCTTAGGGAAAGTTTTTCCCTAAAGAAAAATTGAAACAAGAGACATGTTCCCCAAATGCATCCTTAGTGACATAACAAGGTAAAGCAATCTAAGGGAGTTGGAAAACCTTGTCACAAGTATCCTTCTTCAAGAAAGAAACGTCCTCTTTATCAAAATTTGAGCACAACCGTGGTTGATAATATTCTTCATAGAATAAATCCAAGTACTCAAAGGAATACTCATCAAAATCATCAAGGTATGACCGAAAATCATCCAGAGAACATTGCAATGGGTCATCCTTGGGTTCTTGAAAAACTTTTTTAATTATATCATCATCTTGTTGCCAAACATAAAAATTATTAGGAACATCAAAATTATTAGGAACATCATATGATTGTTTTAAAGGCAACAATCAAAGATATCCTTCCATATCATAAATAAGATCCTCATTAGAACCTATCACATCCCATTTACATCTTCCAACATGTATGAAATCATCAATATTATCAACCATGTTACTAACTTTACCATAACATGAAGTGTTTAATGCATCCAAGGGATCCTCTAATACTTCTTCACTTTCCAAATCACAAAACAAAGCATCTTCAAGATATTGGAAAGGGGAAACATTTACCATATTCATTTCTTCCTGTGCAGGAGCATCGAAGACTTGGATGAATTCATCAAATTGAATATAAAGCATCAATGCTTCATCCTCATGAATTGCCTCTACATATTCAACTTTATCACAATATGAAGGGTATAACGCTTCCCAAGATTTCCTTACTTCTTCAATTTTTGAATCATAGAATAGGGTATCTTGAAAAGGAAAATGACTAACCTCATTCTCTTATTCTTCTGCAGGAGGAATAAGATCTTAGATGGCTTCATCAGAGGGAAGAGAACATGTTAATGCTTCATCATCATGTTTGATATCTTCGGTCTCTCTCTCTTCAACCAGGTCCTCATTATCCTCGGTAGAAGCATGAGTAAATTCTTTCTCTTCCTCATGGGATTGGAAAGCTTCATTAGGATGCCTCTCCTCAACCTCTTGTTGGTGTATGACTTGTTCCCTTCTTTCCTGGAACTTACTAGAAAATATCTCAAGGGAAACAAATATCTCCAGACTAAGAGTATCTGGGGTATCTTTGGGGTCATCAACTTTTATTTTTGGAGTAAATAGGTGTTCTCCCTTGAACAAGAAGATATTTTCCTTGAAGATATTGTTAGCCATGTGATAAGATTCCTAGATTGTTCTTGGCCCTTTTTCACTGAGGAGAGATCCTAATTTCACTAAGAGTGCATTTTTATAGAGGTAAACGAGGTATCTTTCTTTAGGATGATGGCTTCTAGGAATTTGTTGTAGCAAATTCTCAAACCTGGTATGGAATTCCTTGGCGGTATTGTTCTTATTTTGTTTCATGTATTCAATTATTTTTACCATAATGTGGATATATTCTATTTTAATATTCCATTTCTTGTGAAAGGTTTCTTCTAATTGGTCCATAGATGTAATGCTGGCATCAGGGAGACTATCATACCATTTCCTAGCATTTCCATGAAGAATGGCAGAAAAAAGTTTCATCGTCAAATCTTCAACATCATCACTGATAGGGTGGAGTTGAAAGAAAGCCAAAAAATTATCCATGTGATGTTCGACTATAACCTCATCATTACTAGTGAATCTAGGGAGCCAATTTTCATACCTCATGGGCATTTGTAGAGGGTAACCTGGAATTTCACTCATATCCAAGGGTTTAAAATTACCTAGGTCCCATTGAGAATCCATGGTTGGCTTTATCATTAGTGGAGTCGCCAGATAATCCTTCTAGGTATCATCAAAGCGAAAAAAAGGGAATCACGATCAGTGGAGTCTCTAGGTAAGCTTCATGAATTAAATACTTTGGGAAAAAGTCTTACTGAAAAAGTGTCGTACGAGGAAAATTGACTCGATGTTCCTTGGAAACGACGCCAAAAATTTTAGCGCGCAATATATACTTTTCCAAAGCCTTAAGTAAAGTAGGATTAGATTGACATAACATGGAGGTAACCTTATCACTATCACCCCAATAGGGTACCTCTTTCTCTTTAGGAGGAGGAAAACCTCACTCCAAGGGAGACGTCCCAAGACTTAGTTTGTTGAGGAAAGTGAAAAGGTAAGGCTAATCACCCTTCTCTCTAGGTCACTCAAAACAAACTTAAGTCTTGTTGGATGAAGAAAAGGAGAATAAAGTGTACCTTCCCCTTACTAATATGACAACAAAATTTATGGAAGCAACAAGTGATGATGAATGCGTCAACAAGAATTCAAGTTTATAGAGATGAATGCTACCATTCAATGTATGAAGCAAGTGATAAATATATGGCAGCAGTAATAAATTAATAACAGTTGCAATAACATCCAAAAAATGCACTTGAATATACAATATAAAAAGATATTGTGAAGTCCTAAAATGATAAAACTTTTCTCATACAATTTCTAGATATATGTCAATCAAGAAATAAACTCTAACAAGTTGTCAATGATAACTGTTAGCAACAAAAAAATAAATTAATGACAACAGTAGTAAAATCTTCAGAAAATTATTTAGAAAGGAAATTCGATGAACACTTTAGTCTTGGTTGATTGTACCTTACCTTATACCATTTCTGGATTGATTTAAGTGATCAATCAAGTTTGGATAAGCTGCAAAATTATGGTTGTAACAGTGACTATAACAACAACAATAGATTAGTGGTTAGTATTCCTAGACTAGGTTAGTAAGTTAGTTTAGGTTAGTAGGGTATTAGGTAGAGAGATTGAGTTTTAAGTTTGATGATTATTGTGAAGAAACAAGGGTTGAAGACTAGTTCCTCTTAGGGGTAAATTGAGTCAATGTGGGTGGCTCCTTCTAAGGATGCAAATTAATTATGATACACAAAACTGTAAGAGGGAAAAATTCTAGGAGTAGCAACTTAAGTCCTCCTATATTTTTTCCTTGAGAGAAAAAGTGAAAGGGTGTAGGAAATTATAGGCCCTAGCACCTTCCTCTCCTTATCATTTCTATGGAGTAAAAATTATGCAACAATAAAAAAAATTCAAACCTCTAGAATGCTAGCAATTTAGGGCTCTAGGGTTTCACTAGTTTCTAGATTAGTTTAGTGAAAGCTTGGAAAATAAAAAGTAAGAAAGTAGCAACTTAAGTTTCTTACTTCAAGCATTAAATGCACCATGGAATTTCATAATCTTGTATGAGAAAATAAAACCATACCTTAAACCATTCAATAGATGACAAAATACAGATTCTACTTACTTGCACCAAGAATAATCATGAGTATAACATGCAAGATCACCATAAAACTCTGAAAATTGATCCAAGTTTCAAATGAAAGCCTTAAACAAGAGTGGTGCCTCACTATTTTAGTTAATAACCCTAATAGGGAACAAATTTCATACCTATTGTCTCCAAGGACAAGTTATGATGAAAATGAATATCACTTTCTGCTTATTTATACAAAATTTAACCTAAAATTAATTTTAGTTCATAATTATTGGGCCGACCTGGCCAGTTTTTTACATAAATTAAATCTGGACAAAATAAAATTAATTTTCATCTAAGAATCACTCCAAGGGTGACATCATGCCCATATAGGGTGACTTTGAGCCCCAAGTATGGAACATTGGGTAGGGAAGGTGAAACGTTAGGCCTCCAAAGGCATGAAACCCTTCCCACATGTGCCAATGCGTCATAAATGTCGTCCAATATGACAAGACTAGTTCTAGATGACGTCTAGGTTATCCATGATGACATCCAGGGACATCAAGGGATAACATCCATGTGGGAGGAGCAAGATCCCTTGGGTCTAGGTCTTCCAAGGTTCCTCCAAAGGAAACATCCTTCTTTCTCCCAGTGCAAGTTTTCAATCCCTGTCATGCCTCTTGGATGGGGCCTCAACATTCATCGGTGGGATTTGAGCCCTATGAAAGTCCAAGAAAATCATTCCCTCATGTGCACCTGTCCACCAGGAAAGGTCCTAAAACAACAAGTACGCCCTCCAGGTGTTCATAATTCACACAGATCATAGTATGTAAATCACATCCAATAAACAAATTAAACAAACATGTGCATCAAAACCCCCTTAACCCAAACAAATGCTCAAATATGTTACAAAATTTGACAATTTAGGTTTAGAGAAGATCTCCGGGTGTCCTATTGGGATAACCTCTCTTGAGTTTGGGGTGTTTCCCAAGTGAGATCTAGTCCAAGTCATGTAAGTGTATGAGGTGGCATGGGGTAAATATTTGGGCATGTGATAACAGGGAAATGTAAAGTCTTACATGTGGGTTCCTTTGTAGAAGGTGAGATACACCTTGTCATAAATGCAATTGTTTCCTAACCCATTCATTTCCTTTTACTCTTAGTTTTATTTCTTTTGATATTTTTCTCTTGTGCTTCAAGGAAATAGTTTAGTGTAACTATCCTGGCTTGATGACTAGAGGTGACAACGTTATCCATGTACATTTCATGGAAATGAGAAGGTTGACTCGTGATGAGACCCCATTTCTCTTGGCTATGCCACCAAGAGCCACTACCCTAGCTGGGTGACCAGATAGGTGGTAGTGTCATACCACTAGATGCCTATGGTCATAATAGGTCAGCTCATAATGAGACTTCCTATTCATCAACTAGTACCTTGAGTGCTTATGTTATCTGATGGGTCCCATTTTCTTACTGAGAATCTTTTCACTACTTTCTCGGGGATCCCTGGGCAAAGAATCTTGAAGGTTTCAACATTGGATTTTAACTCTTTCCAGCTACTTTTACCCTTTGGGCCTTTAACCCCTTCTTCCCACAAGGTTAGGTAAAACCCTTCCTAGTGTAGCCAATCCCAATGCCCAAACAAGGATAGGGGAGATAAAAGGAATAAATATGGAGAGTGATAAGTATGGATGGAACTGGCGATGAATTTTCACAGATCCCCCTAGTAGAAACCCATCCTAAAGGGAAATAAAATTACTAGGGAACCATGTCACCATTCTAGGTATGAATGAGGCAAGTAGCATAATTTCCAAGAAAATGTCATGAAATGAAGAAGGATTCAATACAAAATATTCAAGTGCTTCAAAAATTAGAGTGATACATACCATGATACCCAGACTCATTACCTCATTGAGCAAGATTCACCACTACTTCAGGACTAGGCTGGTGTGATGGATATTGTTGCTGGTGATAAGTGGATTGCACTAAATAAAAGAGGGGCCCTCCAGGGCCATGCTCAAGTCGTCTAGCTCTCGGTACTCTATGTATAGGAACTGTGGGCCTCGATATGTGATCTCCTTAGTTATCCCTAGGCTAGGGGATAACATATCCCACTCTTTCCCCCTTGGAGAGTGAAGTTCAAGTGGTCCACTTGGTTCTATCATCAGTCATCGATCCCACTCTTTCCCCCATAGAGAGTGAAGTTTAAGTGGTCGAACTGATTCCACCATTGGTCGATCCCACTCTTCCCTTGAAGAGTGAAATAGATATTGCTCAGGTTCTTCTTGTCACTATAGATAACTCCAGAGAAGGGTGATTTTCACTCCTTTCCACATAAACCCCTCCAAGTACTTAGGTCATTTCTTTTGATTGGAATGGACTGACGACACCTTGCCTTCCTTCTTACTTTCCTTTACAAATCATTGCGCAAGTTTGCGATATAAATATATTTCACTCTATTATAGATGAAGGCACTTATGTTAATCTTTTATCCTCGAACACTTGGAAAGCTCTAGGTTCCACTCAAATTGTGCCCGATACTCATAATCTATTTTCTTTTAACAGAAGATCCAATTAACCATTAGGGATCCTTCCTCGGTTACTATCACGTTAGGAGGGAAAACTATCTATATTGATGTTATGGTAGTCCAATGACCCTTGTATTTCAATTTTCTCCTTGGGCACAACTATGTCTATGCCATGAAAGCTATTATGTCTACACTCTTTTGAGTGATGTCTTTCCCTCATAATGGAAACATTGTGACCATTGACCAACTTTCATTCATTGTCCCTTATATGACATCCAACCATCCAAATTCCTTGAACGTTCCTTAAATGTAAGCGGTATCCACCACGCCACAAGTTAATTATGTGGAAACATGTCCCATGCTTTTAACTGCCAATGAGAAGAAGCCTCTCACTGTATTCTCATCTTCTTTGGATTTAAATTCAACAATCGACATGGTAACTTCATCTTTAGGGACCTTGGAGTTTATTCTTCCCCCTATTGATCTGAGTGATTTCCTTACCATGTATTCCTTCCAGAGTGTTGTTCTTTCGTCTGTTGAAGACCTCTTGGAAGCCATGGTAGAAAAATATGAGCATAGTTTTATTTTTGGTTCCAAGCTCATTAAAAAATGAAACCAACCTTGAGAAAATTTCTCGTTTCTGTGTCAATATCGTTAAAAAATGAAACAAAGGATTACAAGTATAGTTATTTCTCCGTGTCAAGCTCATTAAAAAATGAAACAGATAATCCCAAGAATTGTTTTTCTAGTTTCAAGATTGTATAAAAATGAAACCTACACTGAGCAGGGTTTATTTTTTGGTTTCAAGCTCGTTAAAAAATGAAACTAGCCATGAGCATGGTTCCTCTTTCTGTTTCAAGCTCATTAAAAAATGAAACAGGTACCCACAAGCATAGTTTTTATCTATTTCAAGCTTGTGTGAAAATGAAACCTACCCTAAGCATAGTTTTTCTCTGTTTCAAGCTTGTGTAAAAATTAAATCAGCCACGAGCAAAGTTCTTGTTTTTCTGTCAAGCTCCTTAAAAAATGAATCAAAATTCTATGAGCATAGTTATTTTTTCGGTGTCAATTTCGTTAAAAAATGAAACAGATCCCCCTTCGATTGAGTCAAGTCTTTCACTATATCTCATAAACATTGAGTCTGCCAACCTGCGAGTCCAATATAAATAAAAATGCACAAATGTTGTGTGGGAAGAAAAAGGTTAGAAAATGGTTAAGTATCATTGTCATTCGGGTTTGTAGGATAAATGGAGATGAGAATCTTAGGGACCTGTGAATTCGCTGTAAGAAAAGAAAAATAAATTTCTTTTAAGTTTTGTGCAATTTTGGGATCGTGGAGGTGAAAGGGTGCTTTGGTGACATCGAAATTACAAGGAAAAGTATGCTAACCCATGTTACACACCAAATTCCCACACTACTAAGTGTGGATTTGTCACACTTTAGTGAGGGAGTGTTTGTCATAATCCGGAGACATGTTAGGAGAGAAATTTATCATATGAAGGTCAAAATACTATGTGCACATATATTATTCATTATTATTCAAAAAAAGAAAATTAATTCAGTGTGAGAATCCACCTCACATTTAGTTTCCTAATCTCAAGGAGAAGTCGAGATTCTCATGGATGGTTGAGATAGTTTCTCAAACCAAAATCCTAATTTAGTGGATGTTGAGAGATATTTCTTCCTTAAAATCCTTGAGATATATTTTCTCCCTAAAATCCTAGAGAGATATTTTCTCCCTAAAACTATTGGAGATCCCAATTTAGTGGATCTAGCGAATGATCTTCTCCATGGTGGTTAAGCTTCCCAATACTATATATTGAGAGCATTTCCATGGTGAAGAGGGGAGGAGAATCCATAAGGACATCATCATTATGATCTTAATAAATTCAAGAGTGGGTATGGAAAGGAGAAGCATGGAAAGGAGAAGCATGGGTATCAAGGTGATTGTAAGTTTTACCTTTTGTTTCTCATTAATATAAGCTCGTCCTATTCCCATACTTTTGTCTCTTTTAAGTTTATATATGAATATCATGCTTGTTTCATATAGTTATATTTTCTTTTATCTAACCTTGTACATGTAGTAGAAGAGGAATATCCTTCTGTTGAAGTGCATGGATATCGTGTCCGAGCTAGGACTGGATCCAACGTTGGACCAATAAGGAGTTGTGAGGAAAACCTCCGAAAAAGGTGCACTCTCTTTTCCTTTCCCTCTTCTTATTTTCATGTATGAATAGACATGAGCAAGGGATTATAATGTCCACTTGAATTATTCTGTCTTAGTCGAAGAAAACCTTGCTAAGGGGAGCTTCACCTGTCCCCAAGGGAATATTTCTCACAAAAACCCATAAACCCACGGTGAAGTGAAAGAAAATGGCCAATTATGGTGTAATAAAAGACAAGGTAGACTTTTACAAAAAGAAAAACAAGAATTTTTTCTAAGTATCGAGAAGTAATAGGACAAACAAAATATAGGGGTCAACAACTGGCTTCAACTATGGTATAGTAACCCCCTATAGGCTATTGATAACCTAGAATCTAAAAACTAAGTATCTTCTCCATTGGGCTATGGAGTCAGAGAAAGAGAATATACAAAACAAAAAAGAGGAATAAAATACAAAAAGGAAGAAAATTGATCAAGCAAAGAAGCTTTTGAGATGCTTCCCATTGACTGGCAACATTAATATTGTCCCCTTCATATCTTTAAGCATGTGAGAATTAAAAATCAATATCTTCTCAATGATGTAAGGACCAATCCAAAGGGATTATAACTTTGTATGCATTGAATATTTTTCTTTAGCTTTGTTCCAGAGAAATACCAATTCACCTTTTTGAAAATTCTTGATTGTTGAACTTTGATCAAAATATTTCTTGACATTGTGATGTCTCTACTCTATTTTCTTCAAGGCCTCAACTTGTTCTTCTTATAACTTAAGAATTTGATTTATCCTTATGTGCAAAGGATAAATATCTTCTATTTATTCAATATTTACAACATGATTCAAGGCGTTTAATTCTAGATTAATTGAAACTTTTTCTTCTTTTCGATACAATGTATATGGAGATATCCCAATGTTGTCTTTTGGTGTTAATCTACTTTCCCATAATGCATCAGTTAATTTTAAATGCCAATTCTTTTGATTCTGGTCAATTGTCTTTTTAATAATTTGTATCAAATTATTGTTCATAGATTCGGCCAGTCCATTTCCTTGGGGGTAATAATTTGAAGATTGTCCCATTATAATACCAAATTCCCCACAAAATTTGTTAAATTTTGATCCAATGAATATTGACCCATTATCAGTGATGGACTTTTCTGGAAATCCAAATCTTGATAGAATATTGTCTTTAAGAAATCTTATCAATTCTTTTGAATCAACCCTTTTTAAATCCATTGCCTCTTTCCACTTTGTAAAAACATATATGGTAGTGAGAATGCATACATGTCCTTTGCTTGATTTTGGGTTTATTGGTCTAATAAAATCAAGTCCCCATTGTGCAAATGGTTATTCTACTAATACATGTTGTAAAGGCATTGCAACTTTCTTCATCTTTCTAGAAAATTTCTGACAAGAAAAACATTTTCTTACCATTGCATATGAATCTTTAAATATTGTTGGTCAATAATACCATGATATTATTATTCTAAGAGAAGTAGCAATAGATGAAAAATTTCCTCCACAAATTCCTTCATGAAACTCTTTTAACAATTCTCGGGGTTTGTTTGAATCTACACATATCAACAGTATTCCATCATGATTCCTTCTGAACAAAACTTCTGTGACTAATACATACTGAGTTGACTTCATTTTCAATGCTATTCTCTCTTTGGGAGTCATGTTGTTTGGGAATTTTCCATATCTCAAATAGAAAATAGTATGTACCATTATTAAGTTAGTATAGGCTTCCCAAGTGAACAATATATTATGCCATTTAACGAATCATTGTATGCAATAATCTTACATAATCCTTGTCCTTTAATGGCTTTCAGTGGTGTAATCTCTATGTCACACTCTTGAATATTATCCATCCAATTTTCCCATTTTCCTTCTCTTAACTGTTGATTTAAGAGCATCTTTACTGGGGATGAAGGAACATATGCTATAACATGAGAATTCAAAATATAACTTTGGAAGTGAGCCACCGCCTTGACTAGAGAAATAACTTGTTTTTCAATTTCTGAGTATTTTAGTTCATAATCATGAAGGGTCTTTCTCATGAAGCTTATTGGAAGCTCTTCTCCTCTGAGATTTTTTTGTGTAAGGACCGAAGCCATGATTCCTTCTGTAGCAAAAGAATATATGATAAAATCTTTGTCAGAGTTAGGACTGATTAATATAGGTGTTGTGGTGATTTCATGTTTGATATTATTAAAGGAATTTTGGATATCTTGCGTCCATTCAAATCTTTGATCTGTCTTAAGCAGCAGATTGATTGGTTTGACAATAGTTGCATAATATGAAACAAATATTCTTACAAAAATTATCTTTCCAAAAAATATTTGTACACCCTTTTTTGAAGTTGGAGGATTTAATTCAATGATGACTTTGATTCTTTTAGGATAAATGTAAACTCCTTTATTGTTGATTATATACCCCAATAATTTCCCTTCAGAAACTACAAACAAGCACTTTTTTGGATTAAGAGAAATTCCATATAATATGCACCTTTCAAAAACTTGTCTTAAATGATTGATATGTTCTTCCCTTATCCTAGAATGGGCAGTGAGATCATCTTTATAATCAACCATAAACTTCCCTATTAAATCCTTAAAAGCATGATCCATGTCTATTTGAAAAGTATCTCCAACATTCTTTAGGCCAAAAGGCATGTGAGCGTAGGCATAGGTCTCCCATGGTGATATGAAAGAAATTTTAGGGATGTTCTCCTCTGCAAATAATACTTTATTATATCCTAAAAATCCATCTAACATGGACATACAAGATTATATCGTAACTTGTTGGAGCAAAAATTATGTGTTAGGCAGAGGATAGTTGTCTTTAATACTTTCTTTATTCATATCTCTGAAATCGACACACAAACAAATTTCTCCCGTTTTCTTCCTCACTATTACTGGATTGGAAATCCATTTTGAGTGCCTGATGGGAAAAATAATTCCAACTTTCTTCAACTTCTTCAGTTCTATATTTATCAAGGGTTTCAACTTTGGATTTATATTTTTGATTTTTTGTTTAAAAGTATTAATCCCCACTTTCAATGGTATGACATGTTGGAATTTTGATTTGTCGTATGCCTTGAGATCATCATAGGTCCATGAAAAAACATAAAAGTATTATTTAAATAATGTAGTATATTGGATAATTTCTTTTGGAGTGCAATCGATCCCAAGATTCACATATCTAGGGGAAATTTCTGTTCCAATATTTCTCTTTTGTGTTCCTTTCACTTTTCGCACAGATTCTTCTTCTTTTAAAATTTTGGCTTGATCATATCTTGTAAAGAAAGACTCAAATTTAATGCAATATTTTGGACCATGTGCAACATTATTATTACTTTATTCAAGATCATCCTCATTAGCAAGGAAATCATTCAACTCTTCATCATTCTCAAATACTTGGATTGATTCTTGATTATCAAGAACTGAGGGTCTAAAAATTATTTTTACTTGAAAAGTGTTCTTATTCTAGAGATCATCTGGATTAAACAATGATGCAACAAGAACCAAAGAATTTGCTTTGTGGTTTTGTTCTCTATGAACAAAATATATGTTAAATGAACTAAATAATTCCATCGATTCATTTACTCTTTTCACATAAAGTTTCAACCTTTTCTTTTTTATTTTTTTATTTTTGAATTATCTAGTTTATAACTAATTCATAATCACCATTTATAATCAAATGTTCAATTTTCATTTCTAGTGCCAGGATCATCCCCTGAATCAATGTCTCATACTCTGCTTCATTATTTGTGCAAGGAAATTCCAATATGATAACATGCAGATGTATAATTTTATCAGGAATTTTGAATACAACTCCAATACCATTCCCTGAACTTGAACATGCACCATCAAATGACATTCTCCAGAATCCATTGAAAGATTTTTCTTCCCTTTTGAAATATTTAATTGTTCTGAATCGAGCACAACATAATTTACGATACCTACATCAACATAGTATTCTATCAATTCATTTTCTTTATTCTTGAAAGAGAAAATCTTTCTATTCTCATGCAGAACCTTGAGCATTGTTCCATATTTATTTGGTAGTTTCATGCAACTACCATCATTCATGATATAACCTCCAATCATTGATGATCAATAACTTATGATGACTAATCCATAGGTTGGAGGAATATCAACCACTATGATGGTGAAAACTGTGATGATATGAGGGGTGGTTGTGATCCAAGCATAGAAGTCTTTAATTTCTCCATAAGAAAGAACTTTTCTGGAATCAATGGCATACATTCTCTCACCTATCTCATAATATCTAGTACAACTCATACCAATCACCCCCATTACTGCTAGGAGCATAATGTTATTTGTTGCTCCGGTGTCTACCAAACAATTATGAAGTGATACATCATGATTCTCTATTGAAATATAAAAAGGGGGACCTTTTCCTTTCAACCTGACTATTGATATGTTTTGACTTTGCCTTGGATTTTTAGCAACATAATCTATTCTACTAGGCTCATCCAAAATTCTTACAAGGTTTTCTCTCTTCTGTGGAATTTTAATCACTTCCATGAAAGGCAAGGTAATTCTCAATTTGGAAATATCTTCAATTATATTATATGTCATCTGTTGAGGAGGATTTAAAATTTTTTTTTGTTTACTTATTTCCAAACCACTTGATTTGTTCTTCTCCTTTTCCTTTTCTTTTTCTTTTTCTACATTTTCTTTTGGTCTAAATTTATTTACTTGTGCTTGTGATTGGACAACATTTTCTTGTGAGATATCTTTCTCCTCTTGCTAATTGAATATATACATGGATGACTCACCTTCATCTGTCTTTACAGATTCAAGATTTTATTCTTGAATATAGTGTACCTCTTTATCGATATTTTGTTCATCAAAAGCATCTTCAAGTACTACTGCGTTTGGATTTTTTTCCCTTGCAATATTTGTCTTTGTTGATCATCAATACCATAATTTCTTGCTCTTTTTTAATGAATTGGATTCCTCCTTTGCTATGGAACATGCATTCTCAGATTAGGATTATAATTATCATTCCTCTTTAATCTAGTGATTTCATTTTGCATCTATCGGATAGTTCGATTCATCTGGGATATTTCCATCTTTTGCTTCATTTCTTGTGAAAACTTTGGGTCATTTCTTAAATTGGGAATTGTTCCTTTGAACTAGTTCCTTGAGTTTCAATATTATTATTTCTTTGATCTTCAACTCTTCTTGAAGTCGATGTCTCTTGATCATAAATGGTAAGATCGTCCATTCATTTTTTATTTTTTCCAAGGACAAATTCAGGTTCTAAACTAGTTTCCAACATAATTTCTTCCATTTCCATGGAATTTTGTATTGAATGATATAAATATTCAATTAAAAAATATCTAATGGAAAACTTCACGTTTGAGGGCATTGCATTTTTATAACATCTCAGTATTGATAGATCATTTGGATTTTTCTCTTCATGTATTTTATTGAGTGTTTTGAAAACTATTAGATTGAAATCTCGAAAAAAAAATCTCCTTTAATTATGTGAATTTGGTTGAAATTAGTGAGGAGAGTATGGTATGCTACTGGAGGAGAATACATGGTAAAAGATTATCTCTAAATATCATCAAAATTTGAAATAGATCTTATGGGAAGAGATGTGTACCATTCATATACCTGTTTGGTCAGTGTCTAGTGGAATAATCTCACCATAAAATCATCATGTTGTATCAAATGAAAATCACACATGTCTAAGAACAAATCCATATGTCTTTTAGGATCAACTCTTTCGTCTCCAGAAAATATTGGCAATGCTCCCTGTGGGAGAGTTGGTAATGGATGTTTCTCTCCTTGAATATTGAGAGGGGAATTTTTTATCCTTATTAATTATGCGCCTCTCATGCCTTTCCTCATTTATTTCTTCTATATACTCCATGATTTGAGATTTTTCTTCTTCGGGATTTGAAATTTCTCCTTTTTCTTCGATTTTATTGCTTTTACTTCTAGTAACATGGCCTTTATATGATTCTTGTTTCAATTCATTTATTCCCTAATTTGTCTTCTAATAATTTCTCTTTTTTCTTCTTGAAAAATATTTTTATAAGATCTTTCCAATTCTTTGGGAGTCTAAGCAGTTTCGAGGACTAGATTGTACAATTGATGTAAAATACTTCTTTGGTTTCACAATCCAATTTACAACTGGTGTTGTTCAGGTTGAATCATGAGTAATATTGGTATAAAACCAAAAAAAAATTCGAGTTCCCCAGTATCGTCACCAAAAATGTTGACGTTTGAATCTGCTAAGACCGAAAGGACAACCTGACGAGGATATTAATCCCCTTGTGTTTTTAAAGAGGTGGTACTCCTTTGTGATTTTTTCAAATATTTTAAAACATAAATTGGATTATTCCAATAAGACAAACCCAAATCTTTATCGCTCAAAGAAATTTAAAATATCATAAAATACAAGAGTTCCTCATAAATGGACTAGGAACCATAAACATCACATTTGCTAGAAATGAATAAATTCCAGGAAATGACAGAAAATTCTCACATCCATAACATTTTTTAGATATTCGTGATCACATTCAAAATAGAAAAGGAAAATGGTCCAACGCACAAGATAACTTTGAAAGAGAATTACTTATTGAGGTAAAAGATAAGAGTTTGATAAGTCAACTTCAAATATCTTATACTCAAAACTCATAGTTACAAGACACAATCGAAATTAACTCTGAAATAGTTCTCTGGAATTTCTCAAAAATAATATGAGTCTTTTATAGTCTTAGAAAATTAAAGGTGTTCGTCCACAAATGGATTGGGATAGGGGCTCCCTTGGACCATTAAATACATATGAGAAAGATAAAGAAGAAGATGCAGAACTGGAACAAGGCGTGAGCAACAAAATCTAGACTAAAGACAAAAGAGAAGTTAACAGAATTTGGTTATATTCTTCCAATGAATAGAACTGGATGAACTTTGAAAAAAGTAATAAATGTCATCAATATAGACTTACCATGATGGAATATCTCCTTTACTTTGATGTTTTCAGTGTCCTTTTATCTTCCTTGCTAACGGTTTCTGAACCGGTACTAACTGTTGTTTCTTGATTTTCCTCGGTAATCTTGATTAGGGATTTTTAAACCATTCTTCTATGTAATCCTTCATCAGAGCCATGTTTATCTCATGTTTAATTTTAACATCAAATAACTCACCTTCCAAATCTCTTAAGTCATGTGAAATATTGTGAATTACTCTTCAATCTCTTGATTTTTGTTTGCATAATCTACTAGCCAAACTTCAATTTCTCTTTCATTTTAATAAATTATACTATTGAACTTTTCAGCTGAAATGTTTTTCAATATGTCCACGTGTTCCTCAAATTGTTGCTTCATCATAAATATAGAATTTACAATTAATCTTGGGTCTTGTACTTCTCCAGTGTTTCCTATCAATTCTATCTCGGTGAGTTTTTTGAATAACATTTCATTTTTATTTACAATTTCATTGAAATTGTCCATAATGTCCTTCAAATTACTGATCTATTTGATATAACATGCTTTCAATTGTTTCATTATGGACGGGGTTGGCAAGTATTATTCCCTTATTTTGAGCTCGGTCATGTTGGAAACTTTGATTACAAATGGTATAACGACATCTTTGTAAAAACCTTATTTATGTTTATAATTTTCTTTAAGGAATTCATTATAATCATTTACTCGAGATGCAAAAGAAATAATATTACCAGATACATCCCATGCTTCCATGATGAGTGGCATTATTCTTTTTATATTTTCCTCAAAGCTTTTATGAGATGCATTAACAAACTCAATGATCCCTTCAACTTCAAATTAGGTGTTTTTGGCTTCCCAATGGCTAACGAGCTTGCAAGAATAGGGGGAGGCATCAAGGTGGATTCCAGTTCTCTGACTTTTTCTTTTAATTTGGAATTATGAGTTTCTAATTCATCAATTGAAACATCCAAGGCATCATCAATTACCTTGTGTATCTTATAAATTTGAGATGCAAGAAACTTACTAAGATCATATTCAAAATGTGATCTTCCTTTTTTGTTTTTTTGATTTACTCCTTCAAATACTAGCTTTCTGGAATCTCTGTCAAATAGTGCATTTTGTACAGTAAGTTATTCTTCTTCTGAAAAATATTCGTCTTGTGCAACTATTTCAACTGAAATTTGTTGGGTTTCTTGTAATCTCTATTCTTCATCAAGGAAATGTATATTTTCAATATCAACTTCAAGATCCATATCCTCAAGAGATAATTTATTTGTTTCATTTTTCGATACATGTTGCTCTAACTCTTCTTGTGGGGAAACCTTTCTCTTCTTTCTTACTTGAATTTTGTGGGGATTTTCCATTTTTCCTTGAGGAGGATTTTTATCACCTCCTCCACTTGAATTGCCACTTGAAATATTTTTTTGTTGTGCTATAGTTTGAACATTGTACTTGGGTAAGCCACTTTTCTATGAAACTGCTAGAGATTGGGCACATTTTTCATTTGTAGCCTTTCCTTTTTTCTTAGGATGATATGTAGTGCTTATTAGAATCTCAATATCGTCAATAGGTTGCACCAGAGTATCTTGAGTATTTCCCTCTTCTTCCCTGAATATAATTGTTTGGGTAAATGCATTATTGAATCGTACTGACTATATGTGGTAAAAACAAATATGACTTGGGTCAAACCCTTTTATTTTTTCTGCATATTTCAAATTCAAATTTTTGAAATGGGATGAGAATTCATCGATTTTGGTTATGATTCTTAATAAAAAAATTCTGATCTTCCATGAAAATGGGATATATTTCCTTTTTCTCTTCTCATGAAAAAAGTGAAACCAAAATCTATACTTCTTAGTGTCTTTGGTGTTCGATTACTGAAAGGGGGGGTGAATCAATAATGAGAAATTATACCACTTTTAACCACAATATGTATTCTTTAACTTTTACCAATAGTGTTCAATAGTTCATCATCAATGTATAATCTATTAATGCATCCAATATATATATATATATATATATATATATATATATATATATATATATATATATATTTGATGTGATGTTGACGTGATGTTGCCTATGCTTACATGCTTATATATATATCAACATCACAACAACATCACATATATATATATATATATATATATATTTGATGTGATGTTGTTGTGATGTTGATATATATATAAGTATGTAAGCATAGGCAACATCACGTCAACATCACATCAAGAACACAGTGCACCAGGTTTTTCATGGAAACCAAAATGGGAGAAAACCACAAAACGCTTTCTTATATATATCAAGAATTCATTCATAGGAAGAACCAACTTCCAAATTCTCCAGTTGCAACTGGAAGGAGTTTTCAACCCCCTATTCTTAGGCTCCAACCCGAAGGAAGCTACAACTCCCTGAATTCTCTAGCTCCAACCAAAAGGAGGCTACAACCCCCTAAGTCCTCCTGCTCCAACCACATAGTTCCCAGGCATCAACTTGAAGGAATATCCAACTCCCTGATTCTCTGAATCCAACCAGAAGGAGGATACAACACCCTTTCATTGCCTCGTCTTGCTACCCTAAAATATAAATGTAGACCAACTGTCATGGACTCTGTCACTGCCATTGTCATTGTTATTTTCATTGCCACTGTCATTGTTACTGTCACTGTCACTGTCACTGTCACATCAACCTTTCCAACTTGTCACTGTATCATCCACGAAACTAGATCCACTCTCATCTGCATGCAACTCATACTAATATCACCAAGAACATATATCAAACCATATGTTCAACATCAACAAAACATGCCTCTACCAAGAATGCATCAAGAACACCAACATATCATCACAAGATATGTGCATGTACCATACCATGTATCAAACATGTACCATGCATCAACCATGCATCAACATGTACCACAATATGTACCATCAATCATGTACCAACATTGTACATCAACTATGTATATCAAAACCATACCATGTACCAACCATGTACATCAACCATGTGCATCAACACCATAGCATGTACCATGAAATGTGCATCAACCATATTCCAAGAATATGTGCCAAATGTGTACCAAGAATGTATATAGATCACCAACAAGTTCCTCATACATATACCAAAAATGTGTCTCAAACAATGTGCCCAATATCCAACCTTCTCCTCAAACCATGTACCTCAACCATATACCATATCACTTGTGTCATGTCTCAATCATGCCATAAACCATAACATCATCAACATGTAACCCTCAAAACATACATGTAACTCTATAAAAGAACTGGTGTATGGGATCACAGACCTGCATACCTTCCTTAACTTCAACAACAATATAATAGCATTTTCATCAAACATTACCTTAGTCTCACGGGAATAGTTTTGGATTAGTCACCAAGCATAACTTTGTACCTGTAATGAATAAATGTCTGAAAATTGTACCCAATATTATGTTGATCAATTGGGTTGGTTTTCATTGATTTCATCCCTTGAAGCAAGTCTGGTAGAAAATTTGGGCAGCCCCAACAGTATAGTTAAGGGACTTAAGTTTTTTTTATGTATAATGGTATGAAGGTTAGTATATCCGCAGATAAGACTATTCTAGATGGCTAGTACATGTCATGTCATTTCTATTGATATGAGGAATGTCACATAACTCCTCATGGTTAGAGATTTATGGTCTTGTAAAGTTGGAGAACCCTCATGAGTTATCTAGAAGGTCAAATAAGTTAAATTATTCTAGAAGCTCCTAGAAGAAGTTGACTAGTCAAGTTGGTGAAACTAGGAGTTAATCATGGGTTAAGTTGTTGCAATAAGAAAATAATTTAGTTACAACTAGAAGTGGAGAGTTTACTATTTGTGGTTAAAGTGGTTATAAGTGGATAAGTGGTTAGAAGTGGGTTAGCCCTAAAATAAGAAAATTGGGTTAAGTTGGTTAGAAGGTAACCCCTTGAGGAAGCTACATGGAAGTATAAATAAGAGAGCAAGGCTATCGTATTAGCACCTATTGAGCACATTGAATATCTATTATTGTGTAAGGTTTATTGTGGGTACTCATTGATACATCTGAATTTACACAAGTCTGAGGTAACACGAAGGGTTGACGGTGAAAGTTTCAGAATTGTAGAAAATACTGGGAAAAAAAACCCTAGTTTTTTAGGTGTACTTGGGCTACAGTGGAGAATGACATGTATGTACACAGGATGGAAGTATAACAAGGTGCATAAAAATGGGAAAAGACATGAAAAATTGAGGAGATGAAGATGCTAGGTCTCTAGAGTCTGAAAGCAAGCTCCCAGGAAGGTCTATAGTGATAAGGTACAACAGATCTGTCTACATGTTCAAAAGGTATGTCTTATTTATATGTGTAGTTGGATTTTTTTGTATACATGAGAAATGGTTATGAGGGTTTAAGGATTTTCCATAGAGTGGCTATTGGTTGTATGGCACTTATTGTATAACCTAGATCTACAGAAATGCAATGCTGGTATATTTGATATCTATCATTGGCACATATTTTTAGTGTTGAGGCACATCTTGAATTTATTGGCATATGGTTAAGTTTTTTTGTGGTACATGGTTGAGATATTGTGGTTGTAAAGTTGTTGAAGTTGTGTGAGGATGTATATCAGTGAGGGTTTGACATCTATTCCATGTGAGGATTATTACACTTCTTCATGCTTTTACACACATATATGGCACATGACTAGAGAGATATTGATCCACTTGGTTAAGGGATATGTATGAGGATGTATGGATAGGGCATAGCTCCAGTTTGGACACGGTGTTAGGTTGCAAGTTGATATGACAGAGGCAGCAAAGGTTTAAAGTTTTTCAGGAAGGTGAAAACCCTAGATTTCAGAAGGCGTACACAGGCTGAAGTATAGACAAGTTGTGTACATACACATATTGCATTATATAAAGGGTGCGTACATACGTGAGCTATAGAACAGATAGGTCGCATACCTTTTTTTTTTTTTGGTACATGATGAGTACAAGTAGAGGTCAGTTATAGATCATTGTCACAAGTTGTTGGTATAGGTTAATTTAGGTTTACAACGGTATATCTCACAGTGACAGTGTGGAAGTTGTTTCATCATTTCACTTATATTTCAGAGAAGTTGGACGGGGAAATGATAGGTGGTTGTAGACGGAGAACATAGGGGGTTGTATCCTCCTTGTGGTTATATCCAGAGAATTGGGGAGTTGGATCTTTCATCAGGTTGTAGCCTAAAAATATAGGGGGTCGAAGCCTCCTTCCAGTTGAAGCTAGAGAACAAAAGAAGTTAGTGCTTCCAATGGATCTAATTCTTAACAACATATAATAAAAATCATTTTTTGGTTTTCTCCCACATTGGGTTTCCACGTAAAAATATTGGTGTACTATTTATGTGTATGATTTTTTATTGTTCATGGTTTATTTACTTTGCACTTATTGGATGAATATTCTATATTGATCATAAAGATAAATAACACTCACATGTTGTGGTTAAAAGGTTTAAAAATCTCTATTTCTGGTTCACCCCCCCTCTCAGTAATCCAACATATTCTTTAGTATTGTCTCTACCATTCCCCCAATTTTCACTGCTTGGAACATCCCAGAAAATGAGTTATAGCAAAAATGGCAGACCTTGTTGAATTATAGCTTAATCTAGAGAGAAAAATTGTAGAGCATGCACCATGTGGAATATTTGATATCTGGATATGAAAATTTCACACCATACCACAACCTATACTCTATCCAATGTATTTTGTCTCACTGCATTTGGATCTTCTATGAAGAAGTTATGACTGTTTTACCTGGAACACATGTTTGAGACTAGTTCCAAGACTAGCCAAAAACCCTATCTTCCATAGAGTGCATCTCCCAAACTACAATGCTCCACAAGCTGAAATTTCTACCACATGTACCTTGATAGATCGTATAAAATCCTCCATATTTCAGTATTTGAATCAATCTAGAGAAAACATTATAGTGAAAAATGGTAAGATGGCATGTAAATAACATACCTTAGAACACATCCTCACAGGATTTCATCCTCCCTTGGAATTTCTCCCTTCTTTACTTCATATTACCTCTGAAAAATGCCTCATATATCCTTGGTTACCTCAGATAAGAACCACTTGATCAATTCGATAGATATTCAATGAACTTGTGTGTATTTGTAATGTACTTATGAAAGACTTCTTGAGGTGTATTTATACTTTTTCTAAGTAATCTTTTTCCTTAACTTTGGGACCACTTTCCTTAACTTTAGGACCTCTTTCTTTAACTTTAGGGCTTCTTGCACTTTTTTGTTACAACCATTTTACTCTTTCATTAAATACTTGTAACCAACTAGGGTCTTCTTGACCTCTTCGGGGCTTCCAACTTTACAAGGCCATATCTCCCTAACCATGAGGAACCACGTGACATTCCACATATCATCGGAAATAGCACAACAATTACTATCCATATATAAGGGTAATTCCTGCATTTACATTGTCCTTTCTATCCATAATCCTCATTCAAATTTGGGTACCAAAACCACACCATCGGGGTTACCAAAATATTCTACTGGACTTTTTCAAGGGTTGACATCACTCTCTAAGGGTTGACACAAATCTCTAAGATCAGTCTCCAAGGGTTGAAATCAATGAAAACTAATTGTCCAAGCCAACTTTCCAACAATATCCCCCTTTGACATTGATGACAACACCAACATTGATGGAAACACTTATACATGATAATACTCATACTCAATCTCCCCCTGTGACCATCGCTCCTCATCAATGTTTCTCACTCTCCCCCTTTGACATCAATGGAAAAGGGTATCTCTCATTGGGGATGCTTCCCCTGTCTACATACCTCTATTATTTCTCTTCAAAAATCTCTCTATGTATTTGTTCTTTCTCTCCCTTTTTGACCAAAGGTTAACTCCCCTTGTCGATATGTCTCGTTTTGACACTACACCTTCTCTAACCAATCATAGGAAAATGAATAGCTCCCCCTGTGGGTATGTCTCCCTCTATCTGCATGTTATTGATCTTCCTTTCTGGATATCTCTCTCTGATGATTTTTATTTTATACAAGATGTAGAACTACTTGTGAATTTTTTCCTTTCCTCTCTTCCAGTGATACTTATTTTCCATTGGTGCTTCCTCTTGAATTTCATTAACATATATCAAAAGCATTCAAATTTTGATTTCTTCACTTACTTGTCATGTTTGCTTGACCATATTGTTCAACAATATCCTTCTGATGATATATCTTCTGTTGACAGTTTCTCTTTCCTTGTTCCATTGTTCCTTTCACTACTTTCCTTTATATGACCAACTGATTCCACTAGTAAATCCAATGATATGCATATTCTCTTACCCATTCTCTTTGTACCTACTAAATATCTCATGAATCCATCTATGTCCATATGTCACAAATTGTTCATAACTATGCTACTCAATTGTCCACAATGTTGACCCATATGTCATTGTACAAAGACTACTCTGAATTAAATATGTCTATTGATCTGATCTATCTTCTCATCAAAATCTTCATGTCTCGAACAACCTGTACTGAAGATATATTTTCCTGAATATGATCATAAACGTCTTCATGTTTAACTGCTAATTGACACATGTGTGGGAATACTTATTTCTTAATCAATCAATCTGTAATTATGTATATCTGCTCTATGACTGCTCTAAGTATGTCTCCTCAAAACCTGTAAGTTGCACAAAAGATGGATCTATGATCTGTCTCAACTCTTGCATAGACTTCCCATGTTCAACAACCATATTTTATGGGAGTCTCAAAGCCGGATGGCTCAAAAGAATACATTCTCCGATGTGGAGTCATCTTTCTCTTCGTTTATGGACTCATTATCTCTCTGGACTGTGACTTCTTTCTTTCTATATGTGAATTGATATCACACTACAATTATTGAAAGTACAATATCGTGAACCTTTTCTTCTTTTCTTTCTCGTACTACTGCAAATCCTGCAATCTTTGGGACCTACCCTTTATTCACCCGTTCTTCTTTCAATTGCTCTTTTTCTTGTTCTTTTCTTTTCCAAATCTTAGTGTGTCTGATATTTGTTTCTTTCTTCATGGATGACATTGTCATTCTTCTACAATTCTAAGTTGTATGACCATAGTTGTGGAATTTAAAACACTCAATGTTATGTGGGGCCACACGAATATTTTTCTTGAACAATTATTCTATAAGCCCTACAATTTGCAACCTTACGTCCAAAGTTAGTACAATAAAAACAATGACCATAAAAGAAATTTTCATACCTGGGAGTGAATGATATTCTTTTTGGTGTAATCCTTCTTAATTCCTTCCTTGGTTGATCATGATCATGGTTGAGTCTTCTTTGTGTCTTGAACATGGAGGATCTTCTTCTATAGTCTTATTCTTGAGTCTTTTGCACTTCTGGAATGTTCTTCTTCAAGGGCTTGCATTATTCCTTCTTTATTGAACCTTTAATGACTTATGCATAAGTCTTTGGATTCTCTTCATTCTTCCTTTCCGGAAACCTAGAGGGATTCTCTTATGTTTCTTTCTCTTCAACGTTCATGTTGAGCTTGAAAATGTTTTCTCTTAACATGATAACTTCTTCTTCAAGCTTCTCCACCTCTTCTTCTTTCTTCATCATCTGAGACTTCATGAGTTATTCTATTCTCTTTTCTTCTTCAAGTTGAATCTTCAATGTAATTATTTCTTCTTCAAGTCTTCTCTCTTCTTGACCAAACTCTTCCTCAATATGGTTTAAATTGTTAGTTATTTATTTGAGATGATTTGTAATTATCTTCTCTCTCTTTTTGACTTCTTCCTTCTATGCTGCTAAGTTGGCTTCCAAACATTGCTTTTGACCTTCAATATTTTCTTAGATTTTTTTGGCTTCTTCTAGCTCAACTCTCAAGTTCTCGATAACTTGTTGGGCCTCTTTGAAACTTCAAACACTTTCCTTTTTCTCCATAAATTCTATCTTGATTGACTTATTTTCTTCTCTTTATTTCTTTAGTTCATCTAAAGAACTAATCCAATTTTCCTTTTCAATCTCATTATTTTCTTCTATTTCATCATTTTCAATATTCAAGTAAGGGAATTCAATTTCAACATGTTTGCACTCTTCAAAATTAAAGCAAAAGAACTCACATCTCTAGGATTCTGTCACTTCACACTCTTCTTCTTATGAATCTATCTTACATGATGAACATCTTTCTTCTTGTTTTGTACCTGTGTCTTCTTTAGAAAACTATAACTTTGTGATGGGAGAAAAATAGATATCATGTAGATTATCCCAAATTTCTTTAGCTGATGAACATTTTCCAACCTTTTCTCTTAGTGGATCAGGTAATCCTTCCCAGATGAAATCCATTGCCATTTTGTTATTCTTCTTCAATTCCTTCTTGGTTGCATTCTTTTCTTTCTTGGTAGCATTACATCATGTGAAAACTGAATGCAAAATATAATATCCTTGTTCCTTTAAAACGGTTCTCGTCCTTATGCTCCATATCTCATACTCTAGACCATTCTGATCATTAAACAATGGTACTCCATTCTCATTATATTCCATGATCTCCTTCCAGTGGTTAAACTGTCTCTTGAATGAACCCGCTCTGATACCAATTGTTGGATTATTGAGGGGGGGGGGGTGTGAATCAGTAATGAACAATTATACTATTTTTAACCACAATGTGTATTCTTTAACTTTTACCAATAGAGTTCAACAATTTATCATCAATGTATCATCTATGAATGCATCCAATA
>ML801024.1:53177-92185 GCA_009831015.1 Picea engelmannii
ATATCGCTTAGCCTATTTTGAGAATTCGCAAACCGGTTTTCAGGATATGTGACGACAGGAGGTCTCGCACCTGGGTTTCCCGGGAGCCGAAGCCCCGAAACACCAAACTCTAAACATGCTCCACTATTACGGGAATTTCTCCATCAGGATTTCGTGAGTCGGGGTTTCGAGATTGGCGAACACATGGGGCCCACACTTAGGTACCCCAGGTGCTGAAATACTGAAATATGATAACTTTTTTGCACTCTATCTTTTCAAGATTTCGCAAGTTGGGATTTCAGGACTTGCGAGTACAATGGATCTTGCCCTTGGATATTTCGGATGCCGAAACACTGAAATATCGATATTTAGCCACACGCTATTATTTCAAGATTTCGCATGTCGAGATTTCGGGCCTTGCGAGTACAAGGGATCTCGGCCTTGGATATTTCGGATGCCGAAACACCAAAATATCAGGATTTAGCCACACGCTGTTATTTTGGGATTTCACATGTCGGGATTTCGGGACTTGCGAGTACAAGGGAACTCGCCCTTCGGTTTCCTGAATACTGAAACTCTGAAATACCACTCTTAAACCTGTTCATCTTATTTCAGGGTTTCTTCCATCGGGATTTCGCAAGTCAGGGTTTCGGGACTTGCGGGTACAAAGAAACTCACACTTAGGTACCCTGGGTGTCGAAACACCGAAATGTCCTAACCCATCCAGACGCGGTCATTTCGGGATTCCGCGGTTTGGGGTTTCGGGACTTGCGAGTACAAGGGAACTCACACTTAGGTACCCCGGGTGCCGAAATACCAAAATGTCGAAGTCTAAGCAGACCATTCTCTCTCGTGCAGGGTTTTAAGACTTACGCCATAAAATCCTCTAGCAGATCCTTGGATAAAATTTTAAAAAGGGTGTCCCTATGGGGAGATCTATCTAGGGCATTACTTGAGACAAATAAGGGATCAAATTTTTCGAAAACACACTTGAAAACTGAATCTGTTCAAAACGTATATATATATATATATATATATATATATATATATTTACCTAATCCATAGGTGGTCTTTCCCATATAAGCATGCAGTCAATATATATATGCCATAGGTGGTCTTTCCAATATAAGCATACAGACAGTCTTATACTGAAACCATTCATAATTGCACAAACCATGAACATACCTGCCAAAATATTAATTTCAAGATACGAGATATAACACTTATCGAAAAAATACCAGGTTTGATGCAACTGCTGAGAGGGGTGCTTGTTTCCACCCAACCGTAGGCTCAGTGATTCTGAATGGATTTACCACTAGCCACCCCCGAGCTTAGACCACGATGTTGTGAGACTGAGTCTTTGTTCGTCAGAAGTCGAGAATGAAGGTTACTCTCCTTCTTCTCTGCTTATCAATCCCTCTGTATATTTTTCCAGAGTCCTTCCAATTTCTCCCCTCTTGCGATTTATGTCGCGATTGCCCCTTTTCACACCTCTTTCCTGCCTTTTCTTTTCTGGTGAGGTTGCGTGTGGCACGAACTTCCTTGTGGTGGTCAAGTCTGAGGCTTCCATGGATGGGCGGTTCACCCCCATCCCTCATTAACTCATGAGGAGCCTCTTCACCTACCAACCTGGCGAGTAATTCATTTTGGGACCAACGATCCGATCTTGATCTTCGGGCCAGTGAAGACCAAATACGATATTGGTTTTGGTGGAAGTTAATGCCACCATTCCAGGTGCCTTCCACCACCTTTCATCAGCCATCGTGGTCTCTTTTCAACACATCCCCCTCCCAACAGTCCTACAACATATGTTCATAACATTATTTACATTTGTCGACCTTTTTTTTTACTAAGGTCCATTCAAAATCAAACATTCACATATTTGAGTTTGCCATAGTTCTTGGCCAGTATAGTTATTTTTACAGATTGGGGGAAACAGGGTGTTACACAACTATTGGTGATAAAATCGAGGTTTCCATTCCTGAGTGACTTCCACTAGTGTAACTGACTCTGAACTAAAGAGGAGTGTCCTAGTTTAACACTGCACATAAGAAAAATATGGTAGTCAGAGCTCCAGACTATCAACTTATTGCAGGAAACTTATATAAGATGGACATAAACAACATTTTGAGAAGGTGTGTATTAGAGAATGAAAGGCCTAGAATTTTGGCAGAAGCTCATGAGGGAATAGCTCGATGAAATTATGTAGGAAAAGCTACCATGTAGAAGGTATTGTGTGCAGGATTATGGTGGCCAACAATTCACAGAGATGCCAAGGAATATTTCCAAAAATGTGATGTATGTCAGAGGGTGGGAAAACCCAACATAAGGGATGAGATGCCTCTGAAACCACAAGTAACGTTGCAGGTATTTGAAAAATGGGCAATAGACTTTGTTGGACCAATCCATCCACCAAAAAAAAGGTTAGGAGCTAGATATATCATTATTGTGACTAGATATTTAACAAGATGGCCAGAGGAAACACCAATCAAAGATTGAAGTGCAGAAACAACAACAAACTTATTGTTTGAGCAAGTGATCACCATATTTGGATGTCCAAGAATTTTGATGAGTGACCAAGGCACTCACTTTATCAAAAGTACTATCAAGGCTATGACTAATGAGTTTGAAGTCTATCACCAGAAGAGTACACCATACCTTCCTCAAGCCAATGGAATAGTAGACTCCCTCAATAAGATCTTGAAGATTGCTCTAACAAAGATTTGAAATGTCAAGAGGGATGATTGGGACTTGAAAATACTAGCAGTACTATGGGAATACATGACTACATGTAAGAAGATGACAGAACAGACACCATTCAGGTTGGTGTATGGGAAAGAAACAGTCGTGCCATTAGAATTTCTAGTACCCAGTCTGCGTGTAGAAGCTATTACCAACATGACAGAAAGAGGCGTAATAAAGGAAAGATTAAATCAACTAATGGAGATGGAAGAGGACAGGATTATGGAAAGATTTCACCAAGAAGTACAAAAAGCAAGAGACAAAGCTTGAGATGAAAGACATATTAAGAGGAAGGGTTTCAAGGAAGGAGACTTAGTCTTTCTCTATGATAGTAGAGTTTTTCAACATCCTGTAAAATTTAGAATGCATTAGCTAGGGCCATATGAAGTAAAGAATGTGACGGATTGGGGATATATAGATCTAAAGGATATGAGAGGAACATAACTCAAGAGAATGATCAACGATAGTCGACTGAAACTGTATAGGGACAATTGACCTCCTAACGCTTAAAAAGTTACAACACAGTGAGAAAGGAATGTATATAGTGTACTATAGCAAAGATTAGGACAAAAAATGATAAAAATAAGGAAAAATAAATACAAAATAGAAAAGAAAGAAAATACAAACATACTGGGAAATACCGTGCGCAATGACAGTGGACTCAGCACGTCAAAATGAAAAATGTTTGTGTGCAGCATATGGGTGATAGAAAGAAAAACACCACGCACTAAGGAAAAATCACAGTTGAAACGCACGATGCACTCAAAAAGTTTAGCACACCAGAAAAGGGACCAACGGTCTGAAAAGTGAAAAAGATGGTTAGGGGAAAAAGGCATGAATTGGGGGCATTTATGAAATTAAATGAAATGTACTCGAAAAACTTCATTACATTAATCGCAACCAGAGAAGCTTCTCCAAGAAGCTTCACGACATTCATAACACCCTCTATATAATGGGAAACGTTGGGAAAACAACACTTATTGTGAAATTGCAAACTCACAGAAATAGAGAGCACACAGACAATAGGAAAATAGGCGAGTGCAAAGTGCGAACCAACCGAAATTTATTCAGAAAAAGAAAGAAATACCCACTATGGCACCACCAAATATTGGCACACCAAGCCAAACCGCAAGAAAAACCAGAAGCATCATTAGGGAACCACATGAAACTGCGTAGGACGAGAAATAAATGGACCAATGAGAAGGAATTGTTGATGTTGATGCAATTCCCCCCTCACAGGATGAACCATTGAGCACCACACTGGTCGAGGAAGAAGCACAAGATCCAATAACTACTGGCATGGATATTGATTCCCACGACAGTGCGCAGGGCCACCAAACAAGCAACGCAGGAAACCTACAACAACTTGCGAGGGTTGAAGTGTCCCAGAGAACAAATGGGGACGATAGTGAGAAGATAGAGGTTGCGGCACCGAGACCAAAACATGGGGTAGGGTTCACAGAACAATAGGAAGTGTTGGTAGAAGACATAATCGAGCAGCCATAGTCGGGCGCAGAAGATGGACATGTGAAGGCTAGGACCTCTAGTGCGTTAATAAAAAGAAAGGGAAAACAACCCATGGCACGGTCCCCATGCAAGAATCCTAATGCAATGATTATATCTCCATACACTCCAGGGGAGGTGCAGGCCACGCCGACCCTACTAGGGTGCATGGAAAGGCTAAGGTACTCGAACCACGATGTGGCTGACACTGACAAATTCTCAGAATTTGCACAACAAGTGTTCATGGAAAGCATAGGCACAGGACCATTTGGAGATCCTATGATGCAACAGAAGGAATGGGAGGCAGGCCTAACAAACATAGGGATCCTAAACCTCATGGAGATTCCCCACTTTGGAAGGGGGAGAGAGAAGTGAATAACTGCCTCAAGCAGTTGATGGCATTCCTCCACGACGGATTTTTATGGATGGAAGAACCTGTCTCCATAGACGTGGAATTGATTGCATTCATCACAGGTCTGGAATCAATGGGTGAGAGTCTCGCACAATACCTAGATGACAAGATAAAAGAGAAGGATATTGCAAAGGAAATGAATAAAACATATGAAACAGAGAGGGGCTTGTATAGGATCATCATAAAAAGAATTAGTGGCGCAACCACCAGAATGGCCAAAAAACTCATGGCCTTCAAACTGTTAAGGAAGTATCACAAGGAAGGATTCCCTGCAGGGGTTTTCGCAGCTGCAGCACAATGCACCAATGGCACCATGCTCATTTGGGCCCCCTATTTGTTTAACCTATCCCTTGACGACTGCAATGATGCACAGGACTTGGGAACATAGTTCCATTACTCATGGTTGATAATCCTGATAGCATTAATTGGGTGGAGGGAGCCTCCATACTCCTACTTTTGCGACAAGATAGGTAGTTTTCATGCAATGCGGTACACATCATTGGGGAGAAATTAAGACCCCAATATTAGAAGTGGAAACATAGGTACCTTTGTGCAGTACTTCAACGACATCTAGGAGAGCATAGCCAATGCATGGAGAATCACTATGGAGGTTGTCACATAGTATCAAGGCATAACAAAATTCAAAGCTACATGCCACAACATGTCGATCCAAGCACACAGGGATCCAATGAAGGAATGGTTGAAACTACGATACTACATCAAGTAAGACGAGGTAGAAATGGAAATACACGACTGACAAGATGACTGGAGGATCCCAGTCCTCACCAAGGAAATGAAAAAAGGAAAAGAGGTAGAAGCAGGATCATCTAAGACACCTGCAGGAGACAACATTGTGACTTATAAGTCGACACAACAGGGGAAGCCTAGTCAAAAACTGGCGTAGCAGAAGAAGGCGAGTTCTCCAAAGAAGGATGCACAAACAGGAAAGATGGACATTTCCCTGGTGCAAGAAACAAAGGGAAGGGGGGACACAACGACACAAGAAACCCCTTCGACATCCATCCCAAAAGAAACAAGGCCACCCGAATGGATAATTATACATACAGGGGGGTCACGCAATGGAGGCATCAAGGAGATTAAGTTTGACCAGGACAGTGCCACAATTTCTCTTCCTCTGATCTCTATCCAAGATAGCACAAAGATAGTATTATGTAACTTAATCACTTTTGAGATGTGCCGGCCACTTGAAACCCATTACGTGAGTGGTTACATGAATCTCATGGACGACTTGATCAACTCGCAACAAGACGAGGTTTTGCTAAGAAGAATGGGCGTCCTTACAGACTGTCTTGGGAGTGACAAAGAGGTTGCTAGACTTTTCAACAATCTATGCAAGGAAGTCACAGTGAATAGGGAAAATATCTTCGACAAAGAGAGAAAAAAAGTGAATGCGCACTACAAAAATGAAATCAAGGTCCAGATTGCACAGCTTGTGCAGGATCATTTCTCATCGTCGTGGAAAGCTTTAGCTTTGGCGACGGAAAGTGCTATATTTTTTTTCACCGTGGTGCAAGCGATCTTCTCAATTATAAAAGGGTAAGTGATTAGTGTTTAGTAGCTCGATTGGCAATAGTAAGTGATTAGTGCTTAGTAGCTCGGTAAGTGATTAAAATTTGGATGATGGTGTACCACCAGCTTTATAAGTTAGGGAGCTTTCTATTTCTTGTGATTTGGGGCTTTCTAGTTAGTTTCACTGAATTTGTACTCATTCAGTATAAGAGAGGGAAATTTCTACTTTGTTTAGGTGACAATAAGTAACAATATTTGTATGATGTATCTCATATCGAATATTATTTCGTTGTGTTTGTTTAGACATTTTGAAAGACTCTGGTGAAAACTCCATACCACCACATGCAAATAGATATTTTAGTTGTGGTAATAAAGTGAGGTGGAATGTGCAATCTTTCATAAATTAATCTTACATGAAATCACAACATAAATGCAATCATTGTTAAAAAAAAATAACATGATTATATAATCTTTTAAAAAATAATTATATATATTAATGTCAACCATAATAAAAATGATAGCATGTTTTTATTAAAAAAAAAATCGCATGATATTTAATAATCCTTCACAATTTTTACAAATTCTATAAATATCAAAAAAATTCAAAAATTCTATAAATATCAAAAAAAATTCATTGTATTATTTTTGTGAATTTAATTAAAAATTAAAAATAAATTGATTGTTTGAATTAGTAATATTATTTTTCATTTAATAGATAATATTACATAATTATTTTTTCCATAATAGAAACACAGAAAGCAATCTACTCTTAAATGTCTCCACAATCTATTTTTTCAAAATGGCTCTTAAATGTTTCAACAAACTATTTTTTCAAAAGCCACTATTAAATTGCTATTTTTTTTAAAATCCATTAAGTAATGTAGGATTATATTTTGGTGTAATACACTACATGCAACAAGGATTAGTAAAAATAAGGAGTTTTCTCAATTTCTCCCATGAAATATAAAGACTTGAATGTGGAGTTTTCTCAATTTCTCCCATGAAATATAAAGACTTGAATGTGGAAAGAAGAGTTTTCTCAATTTCTCCCATGAAATATAAAGATTTAAATGTGGAAAGAATTTGAAATCTAAAAGAGAAAGATGAAAAAGAAAGGAAGAAGGCTTCTACAATTAAGAATGTCCCATTGAGAACAAAAGAACCATATTTTTTTTTCCATCATTTTAGAATTCTCTCTCTCAAAATCTTGCAATGTGTCATCTTGTCATTATATAGAAAATAAATTCTTCACAATGTGATTGATATACATAATAAACAATATATATTAATCTCTCACATGAAGTTGATGGTTGAAAAAGAGGCAATGACAAATCTCGGAACACAATCTTGCACTAATATACACATGTTTTTAGAAACATGCACTTGTTCCTTTTAAACTATCCTCGACACCTTCTAAATGGCCACACAAGCTTGCCATGCCATCCACCAACTAAGAAATTAAAGGTTAATGTGTGCATTTTCATCAATATATGAATTAAAAAAAGAGACCACAAGTTCCAATTTTTCTATTCTACTTCCTTCAAAACTATGAGGCACATTTCATAGTAGGGTAAGGCATGTTTAAATGTAGAAGAGTCCTCATATCTCACCACAATGAGGATGAGAGAGGATGGACTTGTTTTCATTCAATATTTTTTATAGTTGTATTGGAATTTTCTTTCTCGTTCCTTCAAAGTTGAGGTAGGTTTTTATACCGACTATGATGTTCATTCTTGTTAAATTCTTCAAATTTATAAAGGAAACAAAATTGTTTTATAATTGTTAAAATACAACCTTTAAATTATGTTGGCATGGAGCATATACATGACTAGAACCTAGACCCACCACCTCTAGCTGCAAAAATTACCAATAGTAACCTCCAACCATAATTTGGAGATGCAAACACTAATATTGGCAATCGCGTTGGAACACCTAGAAATCTAATTGGTTGTTTTAGGAGTACCAAAGAGTCAACACCCCTTTCCTTTGTTGCATCCTTGAGACAATTGTGTAGATTTGTGGTGAAACATGCACAGAGAATATAGCTAACAACAATTCATACAAAAATTGCAAATTGAGAGAATGAGAGAAGAGATGAGAGAAAAGAATCAATATAATTGTATTCACTGTTGATTAAAATGGTAAAATACACATGATATGCTCTACATGGCTAAGTGAAGTCACCATAGTAGTGATCTAAATAGATCTAGACACTCATTGACAGAAACCGAAGTAATATGTCACCTTGTCCTAGTTAATTGATCCATGCAATCATCAGTTAACTGAGTCACACATGTGGAAGTGAGAGAAACACATGCAACTATTGGTGATAAAACTGAGGTTTCCATGCCCAAGTGACTTCCACTAGTCTAACTAAGTGTAACTGACTCTAAACTGAAGAGGAGTGTCATACCTTCTAGGGGAATATTATCTAGAGAGAATATTCTCATATAAGGAAGCGCTCTCAATGTTGGACTATCAACCTTAGGAAAATAATTACCTAGGTCAGTGTGTAATATCTCCAACATCCTCCTTGAACACTACTAGGGTGTAAATGATGAATGGGTCCCGACAACCAAGACCATGTTAGGTACCCATTGTACACTGCATCTAAGAATGAAACAATGAAAAAATAGAGGAAAGAGGGAAAACCTCATGGGAAAACCCCCCCTCAAAGTACAATGCATCAAAAATGAAGAAGGAAAGACAATTTCTAAGTAATTGTGTCCTTCACTCCAGGACAATCGCATGGGAAGTGGAACTTTTTCTCAGTAAATATCTTGGTGAAGATGTCTGCAGTCTATTCATCGAATGGATAGTACTACAAATCGATGATCCTATCATGTACCAACTCTCTGATGTAGTGCATATGGATCTTGATGTGTTTGGTCCGTTGTCGCTACACTGGATCTCTACAAAACTTGAGAGTACTATCATTGTCACACCAAATAATAGTTGGACGATGAAACTAGATGCCAAGATCGACGAGGAAGTTCTTAAGGCAAAGTGCATGAATAATGATGTTGACCGCTCCTCTATACTCAACCTCTAGTGACGATAGAGCAATAGTTGATTGCCTTTTTCTCAACCAACAGATGGGACCGGAACCTAAACTGAGTGTGTACCCAAATGTGGACTTGTGATCTATGTTGTTTCCAACCCAATCAGTATTAGTGAAGCCCATGAGATCTAGTGTGCAACCAATCAGATGGAGTCCATATTTTCTATGAGAGAAATGGTCTCATCATAATCTATCCTATGAATCTGTTAAAATCATTTGGTAACCAGTATTGCCTTATACTTACTCAACTAACAGTCTGTTTCCTTCTTAGTCCTGCAGACCCATATGCATCTGAAAAGATTCCTTTCTGAAGGAAGTGGAACCATATCCCAAGTCTGGTTCTTGAGGACATATTTATACTCCTTCTACATGGTGGCTTCCCAAAAGGGATTCCTTCCAACCTCTGCATAAGTCTATGGATCTGAAGCTAGAACCATATAGAAATGCATGGGCATCATTGGTTCAGTAGCTATGAGTGCATTAGGAGGATCCTCAAGCTAAGACCTCATCCTTCTCTTATCTGCTAGATCCCCCACAAGGTCTCCTACTACCTATAGGGTGGTCTGTGCCCACATGAGAATCTATGGTGGCTCATCATCAACATGACCATCATCTTCCAAATCATATTTGGAGCTCAAATTTGAGCCATTATCTGAGTGAGTAGACTCATCATCATTGATGTATGGTGCAGGAAGTGGTACATAGGTCTCTGTGTGTGGCTCAAATGGTGCATGCAAGGGCGTTTCCTCAAACTGAACACTGCGTTCAATGATGAGCCTATCAGTAGAGGGATCAAGTAACTTGTAACCCTTCACATAATATGGATATCCCACAAATATGCATGTGGTACTCCATGATTCTAATGATTTCCTCTTTTTAGAGGGTACATGGGCCTATGGACGTGATCCAAATATTCGGAAGTGGGTGACTTCTGGTTTGTTGCTACTCCATGCCTCAAAGGGAGTCTACTCCTTGACAAATATATGAGGAGATATGTTATGAATGTAGTTATCACAGTTAAGTGTTTCAACCCAAAGCTTAGGAAGTAGAGATATTGAATGCAACATGCAAGTGGCCATTTCCTCGAGAGATATATTCTTCCTCTCGGCTACTTTGTTCTGTTGTGGAGTGTAAGGTATTTTGTGTTGCAGCTATATATCTGCCTCTGAACAAAGATGTTGGACATATCGATTCACATACTCTCCCCCATTGTCTCTGTGGAGGACTTTTTTCTTTCTCTCAAATTGAATCTCTATATGTGCATTGAAGTCATTGAGATGCTAAAAAACCTCAGACTTCTGCCTAAGAAAATACACCCAAGTATATCATGAGAAGTCATCAATAAATGTAAGCATGTACCTTGCTTTGTTGATGGATGTATGAGGAAAGGATCCCATCATATCACCGTGGATGAGCTCCAAAGGAGAAGAGGACCTCTAAGCCTTCCCTTTCTCAAACTTTTCTTGAGGATGTTTTCCAAGAATGCATCCTCGACAAACTCCTTTTGAAAAGTGTATGTTGGGAAAGCCTATGACCATATCCTATTTGCATAGTTGTTGCATGTATTTGAAATTAATATGGCCGAATATCTTGTGCCATAATCTACTAGTAGCGTCATCATGCGTCAATATTAAATTAGAATCACATTTAGAAATGAATTTACTGAAAGTATACAACCAAGATTGTTGTTTTACCTCACCAACAACAAACATGGAGTTATCATGCATATCAGATATGGTTATGGAATCAGGTGTGAATTCCACTTTTTTCTTGTACCAGAATGTGTTATCTGATAAATAGAGAGTAGATGCATGGAGAGTTTTGGAACATGAAATACGTTCTCAAACATTTCGTGTGGGAGTTCTACTCTCCCTTGACCAATGAACTCAATTGGGGTATCATCTCCCATGAGGATGGGAGGACCCGTGGATGTAGAAATAGAAGATAAAACATTCTTTGTTGTTTCCATGTGGTAAGATGCACCTAAATCTAAGATCCATGCATTAGGAGACAAGTTAATGGAAATCAGTGAATGAGAGTTACCTTGTTTATCTTGATATTCTGACTTCTTCTTGGCAGCTTCGGGAATTTGATTCCCAAAGTTGTTCTTATGAAGAATCTACTCCATATAATCAATATGTTTCTTCATGCATGTAGACTCAAGATGATAACTGTTGATACAGATTTAGGAGCGCAATGAACTGATTAACAGACTGAATACTATAAAAACAGAGATGGGAAGAATAACAAAAATATTCAGTGAACAATATCTTCTATTAAATAATGAAATAGGCTGAGACTGTAAAACTGTAGAACTGAAACTTGCTCGAATGGTGGTAGCTATCTCTGAGAAGAGATGTGGCTGCTACGTGCATCAGTCTGAGAAGAATCGATTACAATGAGGCTCCAGAGGCCCTTTTCATATTACTCATGAATGTGAAAACACTAGCTCTCCAAAAACCTTACACTAGAAGGTGAAACGCCAAAACTCATGTGGGCCCTATGGGTAAGTTGGTGTAATTTGGTACCTCAACTTCCTAGGGTCATAAATTTTGCATATGACCTCCATTTTAGGCATGTGATAGCCCATTGGAAAGGTATTTCAGAAAACTACACATTCTTCCATTAGACTTTGACTCCGTCTACAGTTTGATTGTGGCGAGTAAAAAAAACAACATTTAGGGCCCCAAAACAACCCTGGAAGTACAACAAGATGTGCTGACATGAAAACATACAAAATAATCCATTTGGATTAGGCGAGAGGCCACCTGTATCCACCTGGAGAATGTTTGAGGCTTCAGACAACCCCAAAAGTGTAGAACTCACAATTATAAAGAAGTACAGAAGGACGTGTTGAAAAAAAATGGACACGAGGAGCCAGTTGGAATAGGTGGGTGGCCACCAATATCCACCTGGATCAATCCTCCACCCTTAAGAAGCAATGGTATCCATTGCGTTGATTTCCACCATCATGTGAGGAAAATTTTGTTGGATTTGGCCCTGGGTGAGCCACTTTCCTTGGTATAGGAGTTTCCCTTCCTTGACAACCCGATAAATCTAGATCCGCTACTGGTGAGTGCCCTTGACCTGTGTGTCCACTATCTGATCGGTGGATGCTTCTTTCATGAAGTCAGGGTTGAGCTCTATGGGTGTCAGTTGTTCGTTGATCTCAGAGGTGTCCAATAACGGTGGAAAATATGGCCAAAGGAGGTCCACATTGAGTACTGGATGCAGACCAAGGAAGGGTGGAGTGTTGAGCTCAAAAGCATTGCTACCCATGGGCCTAGTGAGATGCTCCTTCTACAAATGTAACCCGACTTTGTAACCAACCTGAAACTGGTGTGGTACCATGTGTTGATCATGGCACTACTTGTACTTAGCATTAGATTTCTACAAAATCTCATGGACCTGTTGGTGGATGTGTTGAATCCACTCAATGAATCTGGTGGATTTTTCGATTGCAGACTGATCAGGGGAAGATTATGTCTGTGCAGTTGCAAGAGGAAGTGCAACATCAATGGGTCCCAAGGGTTGGAATCCCAAACCCACCTGAAATGAGCTATGGCCAATGGAACTATGGAGAGCCCTGTTGTAATTTTGTTGCACATATGGGAGACTCTCATCCCATGTACAGGGATGCTTATAATTGTACATGCGCAAGATGTGCACAATCATCTGATTGATGACCTCATTTTGGCCATCGGTTTGGGGGTGGAAACTAGTGGATTTTGTGAGCTTGGTGTCCAACAGAGACTAGAGACTCGACCAAAAGGTGTTGAGGAACCTGCTGTCTCAATTGGAGATGATGGTCTGTGGTATCCCAAAGTGGACCCAAACTCGTTCGAAGAAAATATTGGCAGTATCTTCTGCCGTGACATTCTTCTTATAGGCTGTGAGGATGGACATCTTCGAAAACCAATCAATGACAACAAACACATAGTCATTTCCTTGCTCAGTAGACATAAAACTAGACATGTAATCCATTAAGATGGATTCCCATAGCTTTTTGGGAATAGGAAGAGGGGTGTATAATCCTTTCTTCTTGATGGATGGATTGGCAATGGCACAGGAAATACAGGATTTGATATACTTACTGATGTCCTGTCGAAGTTTTGGCCAATAAAAATGTTTCTGAAGAATGATCACAGTTTTTTGTACGCCAAAATGTCTTACCACCTGAATGTAGTGGGCTTCCCAAATTAGCTTTGCACGCTTTCTTGTAGGAAAAAATAGATGTCCTAGGTGGCATAAGAGTCTGTCCTAAATGTGAAAATCAGTGACAATGGTGCCTATTCCCAAGAGCTTATATGTGGTGGCGAAGTCTGGATCTTATTGATAAAGTTGGGGCCACTTTGATGTTTCATGTCCATAGGAATGGAGCACAGTGGTGAGTGCAGCCACAGGAGGCCGTCTGAGGAATTTAGCGACATGATTGGAGATACCTGTCTTATACTTGATGTTGATATGGAACTGCTTCATGTAGGTGGACCACTTTTGATGGCAGTCATTCTGTAATTTCCCCTGTGTCTGTGTGAACTGCAGAGGCTTGTGATCAATGTGTATGCTCGTCTCTTTCCCCAAAATGTAATGTTTCCATTAACAACATGATTGGACAATGGAATACATTTCCTTGTCATAGGTGGGGTATTTCCGGATAGTACCATAGATCATCTCACTAAGGTATGCCATAGGATGCTCATGTTGAGTGAGAACTACGCCCACAACATAGTCAGATGCATCATTCTCAATCTCAAATGGTTGTTGCATATCGGGCAAGGAGAGTACTAGAGCTGAGCACAAGTGATGTTTCATATCATCAAATGCTCGTTGTTTCTCCTTCCCCCACACAAACGTGTCCCTACCACAACCCTTGGTCACCTGATTGAGGGCCCATTTAATGTGGGAGAATCCCAACATGAACCATTGGTATAAATTGGCCAGTCCCAAGAAGCTCTAAAGTTCGGTCAGTGTGGTCGGGGCTGGCTAGTCATGGATGACTTGGATCTTAGTTGGATAAACATGTACCCCATGCTCATCAACAATGTATCCTAGGTATTGGACCCTGTTCATGCCAAAAGAGAATTTTTCCAAGTTGGCATAAAGTTTGTACTGTCACAGAGTGCTCAAAACCTATTGAATATGTTGCATGTGCTCCTCCCACATTCTGTTGAAGATGAGGATGTAATCCAAATATACTACCACAAAGGAGTTGGTGAAGGGTCTCAATACATCATCCATCAACCTCATGAAAGTGGTTGGTGCATTTGTTAATCCAAAGGACATGACTATCCATTCGTAGAGACCTTCTTTAGACTTCAAGGTTGTCTTCCAGACATCAGTTGGTTCGATGGGAACCTAGTGGTAGCTAGACTTTAGGTCAATATTGCTGAAGAACTTTTCCCCCTTGAGTTGGTCAAGAAGGTCATCAAGCCTGAGAATGGGGTAGCGGTTCCTGACAGTGATTTTGTTTAAGGCTCTGTAATCAATGCAGAGTCACCAAGTATCATCCTTCTTCTGCACCAGTACAATCGGGCTTCCGCAAGGGGAGAATATAGGTCTCATGTGCCCCTTTTGAAGAAGTTCTTTGCTCCGACGCCTGATTTCTTCATTCTCCATCAGTGAGCGCTGATAGACTAGTCCATTAGGTAGAGGTGTGTCATGGGTCAGATCAATTGGATGCTTGACTTGGTAGTGTGTCGGTACCCCTGTAGGTGAGGTGAAGATGTCTATGTATTCTTCCACGACCTCGTCCACTTTATTATGCTACAAAGAGAGGCATTGTGTAGAGGCCACGGATGTGGCAACGACCTTCTGCTAACTATGAGCATGGATCACAAAGAAGACAAACTTCCCGGTCTGTGAAGTGACCTTACTACATTTCTTAGCAGAGATTAAAGAAATAGCAGTAGGCGGTGCCACCTCTGTGATCCTGTACAATTGTCTTGTAGTGTCCCCAAGGCCGAGCCCCAGTGTAAAACATGTCTTAAAAGAAATTGTAATTATGTTTTATAGACTGGTGAGCCAAGTTTTGTATAACTGGTAGGCTTGTGTGTTTGTTAGGCCAGAGAGCCTAAGTGTTGAAGTCCAAGAGCTTACTGATGTACTTGTATGTATGCAAAATGATCAATAAAATATAAACACCGCCAAGTGCAGACTGACCACGATGAATGAGTGAAGGGGGACTAAGCGTCCACAGAATGGGCAAGGAATTAGGGGCTGGAGGTGGAAAAAAGGGGCTAAGTGTAGATCCTAGAGGGCTTAAGCCTTGGGAATAATATTTTAATATTATTCCAAAAGAGAAATGCATTATATGTTTTAACCTAAGTCCTTGTTGGTAGGACAGGTGATTTCCAAACGGTGGAAGGCACGCATGTTGCAGGAACGCATGCAGTTGCATGGGTCACAAGTGTCAACCCTGGCCATGCAATAAAAGACCAAGAAGAGTCGTGTTGGGGGTTCCTCCTCGAGGGGACTCAGGGACTGCGAGAAGGGAAGACTCTAACTCTTGCAGAAAAACCCTCATACATCCTCTGAAACCGTCCAGAACCTGCGTTGACCCTTGCGTGGATTGTCTTTCACGCATTCTCGACGCCAGAGCATGAGTCTATCCTGGGTAGGGCGGATGGGAAACGACCATTCGGCCAGGGGGTGGAGAGAGTCTGTGTAATTCCCTGCGGAAATTGCTTCTCGGGAAGAATTCCAAAAATGAACACCGTGAGACCTAGCTGCCATTGATGAGCTTGTTCTGAGAGGTCTGAGTCTGTATTCCCAGTTGATTGTGGTGGTCATGCAGAGATGGATTGCGCGTAAATTGTTGTCCAGTGTAGGTGGTGATTGAGCCTGTGTGTGACCTCTCTCTAAGGGAGGGAGGTGGATGTGGTTGGAAGAGGTCTCTTCCAGAGAGTGTCCAGCACCAGCTTCAGGCTCTGAGACTTCCTGATTCGGCCTGTTGCCGAGACCCAGTGAGGAAGGTTAGCATCGATGGACTGTGCTTGTGAAGGTGTATACTCCCGGGTGGAACATGCATGTGGGGAATGAGAGTCTGGTAGTAGTGGGCGTAAGATGGCATCCTGGGAAGAATCCTTCCAGATTCTAAATGTTGCTTTCTCTGTAAATTCAGCCTAGCTAGGGTTCATTGCCCTGGGGTGGAGCTTAGTCCCAGCTCGGGGGTGATCCACTGTTGAGTTGATGAGCAGTGTGGTCTAAGGCTGGGTGGTTCATGGAAGGCCTGCACTTGGTTGGTGATTTCTACATCTGTTAAAAGATAAGTATCTGAATTATGCTTTGATCATGTTTTGCATGACTGAGCTGTTTATGTATCATGTTTTCTACTGTGTATATGAATTAAATGATAAGGCTAAATGCTTGTTGAATATAGCAGTAATTCATTTGTTTTACTCTGAGTTAAATGTATTATTTTGATTGAATGCATGTGGTTATATAATTCCAGTATGAGTTATGTAAAAGTCCGTGTACAGATTGGTTAAAAGAGGTTTGAAAGCCTCGGTAGTGAAAAAGGTACACTACAAATTGGTATCATAATGAAAGTTTCAACACTGAGCCTAAATGGGCCAGTTTAGTGGTCTTTGGACTGAAAATGCGAGGGGAAATTGAGTCGGGAGGACCAATTTCCGACCCTGGTTTGCTCCGAAGGGTCAAGGAGACACTTGACGAGTTTTTATTAAGCTCAGGAGGTATAGCGGTGCTATGAAACCACAGCCGATGTGGTCTACGGCCACGGGGAGACAGGTCTCTACACCAAGGGTGTTAGAACCTTAGGATCCCTTCGGGAGGGAAGGCGAGCCCTCGTGACCATCGGATTTGGAAAAAATGTGCGTAAGGATTAAAATTCCTTTGGAAATGGCAGAGGGATGTGGAAATCGTGATATGAGAAATCCCGAGTTAGTTAGAAACCATCTGAGCCGTCAGATCTCGGCCGAAAAACCTGATAGTCATTGGATCTGCCGAGAGGTGTATGAAGGTTAAACCTTAGAAACTAGGGGCGAAATATCCGACAAGATCTGGAGCCATCCATTGGAGAGAGACACATGGCAGAGATCGAGCACCCGTCGACACTTTGGTGCATCGGGAAATCGGCGTATTGGAGTTCTCAAGTACACAGAACTCTTGTCACTCGGAATCGAGATCCGTGATTTACCTACAAGATCGGGATCGTTCATTTAGAGGACGCGTGGCAGAGATCTGCGCCATCGGAGAAATCCCGACAAGGAGCCAAACCCGTTGGAGGTTGGATTTCATCGGGATATTGGGGATCCAGGTGATGAGTGACTCGTGCAATTCGAAATCATGACCCGTGAAACCTCGATCGGTGGAGAATAGCTGTCAGTCATAGCGGGACTGAGAGAAGCACTGTCAGCTGGACGAAGGTCAAAGCTCATCGGGAAATCGGGGATTCCGTTGTCAAGAGTTTTGGCACATTTCGACTCGCGAAACCCCGAAACCCTGATAAGAGACATAAGACGATGGTCTTATAGAAGCCGGTCGTATGGATTAAAGGCTTAGTCGGTGGAGGCTAAGACGACAAGGTAGCACATCGGGATTCGGGAAATCAGGAATCGCAAGGACAAGGAGTCTATGCATTGTGAACCTCTGAACCCCGAAACCCCGATGAGAGCTTTGAGTACGGTCATGGGGTAGAGGTCACATGGACCTAGGCTTAACTGTGAAGGGTTAAAGCAAAAGGTGCATCAGAAAACCTGAAGAAATCGGGACCGTCTGCCAGATAGGGGACGCGTGGCAACCATCGACACCATCGGGGAAAGTCCCGATAATGAAGCCATTCATCGGCGTTTGGTCTGTCGGGATATCAGGAATCCCGTGGATGTGGGGTTTATGCACTTTGGATTCGCGAAACGCGAAACCCCAAGGGGTAAGGTTGTGGTCATATGGTAGTGGTCACGTGGACTAGGGCCTAGCCAGGAAGGTTAGTGCACAAAGGAGACGCATTGGGTTTTGAAGCTCGAAATCCTGACAGGAAGGAAAGGATGCGGTCTTATGATTCTGGTCATATGGGCCAAGACCCTAGTAGGAGGGCTAGTGCGTGAAAAAGAGATCATCGGAGATCGGGGAGTGGAGAGATGAGAAACTCTCAACATCAGAAAGCTCGAAACCCCGAAACTTGAAGTCCCGAAAATGTCGAAAATTGAAGTTTCGGACACCCGAAAAACACAGAGCTGAACTGAGCTCAGACAATTCGTGAAATTGAGATACTTTATTAAACATCGATGGTTATGAAATATGACGAATTGTCAAGAAAACGAAGGCTCGACCAATTTGAGTCATTGGCGCATTATAGTGAAGAAGACTAATGAGTGCCAGAACTATTTGGAAATTGCCTCAAACGCAAAGAAATAGGAGAGATACATAATACTTCCAGTTCAAGAAACTTGTTTAAAACAAAATGTCTTTTATTTTGTCTGAACTAGTTTATAAATATTGTGGATTATTTGTGAAGGTTTAATGGCCTGACAAATTTCAAATTTAATTGAACAGAGTGCGTGTGCAGAGTACAACGAAGGCCAGAACCCCAGTTAATCAACGCCAAATATGGAGTGGGGAAAAGCGCAGTTTACCCCTGAAATAGAAGATGAACGGGAAGGAAAGGATGTTAACCTGGGAGTTGAGGGATCGAACTCTAATGGGCATGGAAAAGATATGGATAAGGAAGGACATATGATGAAAATCATTGAAGGGCTACAAAGAGGGGCCAAGGAGCGTCGAGCTAATAGCCGAAATCTCATGAAAGTCAGGGACCGACAGGGTGCATTAAACTTAAAATTGTTAGAGTCTGGAAAGAATAGAGAAGAAACTTGAGAAGGGAAGAGACCCAGGTATGACAGAGAGTCGTAGAACCCATGGGAGGAGAAGTAGGTCAAGGAGTGGTAGCCGACATCTTAGTCGCTCCTAAAGATGTTCTGACAGTAAGACACACAGTAGTTCAAGCCCATCCCCTACCAGAAAACATCAAAAATCTGGAAAGGAGGAATTGAAAGGAGAAATGAACAAGATTAAGCCTCCCACATTCGATGGAGAACATAAAAAGGAGGAAGATGATGAGACATGGTTGCTTGGCATGAAGAAATACTTCCAGCTGCAGAATTATTCTACCCATGCAGAAGGAAGAATTGCAATGTACCAGCTGAAAGGAAAAGCATCCATGTGGTGGGATCAGTTTGTGTAGGTGCAGCACATCAGAGAGAAAGAGGTCACGTGGAAGAAGTTTAAGAGGTATTTTGAGAAGAAATACCTGACTAAAAGATATTATGACAGAAAGATGAAGGAGTTCTTTGAACTCAAGTTGGGAAGTATGACCATTGATGAGTATGAACGAAATTTTCTGGAACTACTGAAGTATGTTCCATTCATCAAAGACGAGTCTGTTAAAATTCAGAGGTACCTGAGTGGACTGCCACCTTCCATTGGTGACAAGATTCAATATGATGATCCTAAGACTATGGAAGAAACCATAAGAAGGGCGAAATGCCTATATGAATAGCAAAGAGAAAAGCCTACCTTTCAGAAGGCTTGGAATGATCGGAGGAAGTTTAAGAAGGAATAGAGGAAAAAGGGAAGCAAGCCTTCCTTTTTCAGAAATATCCTTCAGGGACAGCCATCATTTAGAGAGCCGAGAAGGACTGAAGAGGGTGCACAAAGACAGAGACTGACACCCATTCAGTGTTGGGGCTGTCAAGGAAACCACAAGTATAGAGATTGTCCCCATAAAAATGGTAAGGCAAGAACTGTACATACTGTTCAGCAAGCTGAAACAGTGGAGGATATGGGCAGCAGAATGCCAAGGATCTACGCAGCTCTAGACAACAAGCAAGTGGAATTTCAATCGCACATGATTGAAGTGGAAGGTATGATCAACAACCGACCACTTGTTATTTTAATTGATTCAGGGGCTAGCCATAGTTATGTAGATCCTAAAGTGGTGGAAAGTTTGCATCTAACGAAGAGAAAACATGAGAAGTCTTGGTTAGTGCAGTTAGCCACAGGGACCAAGAGGAAGGTCATTGAATTGGTTAAGTCTTGTTCAGTGGACATGAAAGGAATGAACACTAAGGTTGAATTGAACATTCTGCCTTTAGGCTCATATGATTGTTTAATTGGGATGGACTGGTTGGACCAGCACCATGCCCTTCTGGATTGTCGTAACAAGAGGTTCACATGTCTGGACGAAGAGGGAAATTAGGTAACAATTCAAGGAATTCCCAGAGCTGTGGCTGTTAGAGAAATCTCAGCCATGCAGCTGAAGAAATGTTACCATAAAGGCTGTCAATTATTTGCAGCTTGGGTGGAAGAAGTATTCCAAGATGTGGTCTTGAATTTGGAAGACCACAAAGTGCTCAAAGAGTTTGAGGATGTGTTTCAGGAGGTGCCTGGACTACCTCCGAAGAGGGACATCGATTTTTCTATAAATCTAATGCCTGGAGCAGCTCCAATTTCAAAAACTCCTTATAGGATGAGTACGCCAAAGCTGAAAGAGTTGCAATTGCAGCTCAAAGAACTACTAAAGAAAGGTTACATTCACCCCAGTGTGTCACCGTGGGGAGCCTCGGTCTTATTTGTAAAGAAGAAAGATGGGACGTTGAGGTTGTGCATTGATTTTCGGCAGTTGAATAAGGTCACTGTCAAGAACAAGTATCCTCTGTCGAGGATTGATGATCTTTTTGATCAGTTGAAGGATGTGAAAGTATTTTCAAAAATAGATCTTTGATCTGGATATCATCAAGTGAGGATAAAATATGAAGACATCAACAAGACCACCTTTAGAACAAGGTATGGTCACTATGAATTTATAGTGGTACCATTTGGACTGTCCAACGTGCCTGCTGTCTTCATGTGCCTAATGAATGGAGTTTTCAGAAATTATTTGGACAAGTTCGTCATAGTCTTCTTGGATATATCCTGGTGTACTCCAAGATGGAGGAAGAACACGAACAACATCTTAGAATGGTGTTGCAGGTGTTGAGAAAACACCAGCTGTACGCGAAATTGAGCAAGTGCTCATTTTACCAAAAGAAGATCCATTACTTGGGACATATAATCTCTGAAGAAGGGATCGTTGTGGATCTTGAAAAGGTACAGGCCATTCAAGAGTGGCCAGCACCAAGAAATGTGACAGAAGTTAGATCCTTTATGGGTCTGGAAGGTTATTATAGGAGGTTCATAGTTGGATTTTCAAGGATAGCTCATGCTATCACTTCCTTGCAAAGGAAGGAGAAGAAGTTCCAGTGGACTGAACAATGTGAGAGCAGCTTCCAGCAATTGAAGCAGCTACTCACTAGTGCCCCAATCCTAAAGATTGCAGATCCAAGTAAGGATTACATAGTGTGCACGGATGCGTGTAAGGAAGGGCTGGGAGGAGTTCTCAGCCAAGAGGGATTTGTAATTTGTTATGAATCCCGGAAGCTGAAAGAGCATGAAAAGAATTATGCCACTCATGATTTAGAGCTGGCAGCAGTTGTCCATGCATTGAGGAAATGGAGACATTACCTCATGGGAAAGAAATTCGAATTAAGAACAGACCACAATGGTCTGAAGTATTTATCTGATCAGCCAACCCTAAATGCCAGGCAAATTAGATGGCTGGAATTTCTGTGCGAATATGACTTTGATATCAGGCATATCAAAGGGAAAGACAATAAGGTGGCTGATGCACTCAGCAGAAAAGTGCATGAATTACATGCTACAGCCATTAACATGTACCAGACTGAGATGAAAGACAGAATTTTAGAAGCTGTCAATGCTGATTTGCAGTACAAAAATCTTGTAGCGAAGCTACAACAGCATGAGAGACCACAGACCCAAGAAAGTTACACTTTGGGAACTAGTGGTTTACTTCTGTATAAAAACAGAGTGTATGTACCTAATGCCCGAGAATTGAAGCTGGCAATTCTAAAGGAGATACATAATGTGGCTTATGCTAGACATCCGAGATATCAGAAGACTGTGGCAGCAGTCAAAAGACATTATTTTTGGCTGGGTTTTAAGAAAGAAATCATGGAATACATCGCCAGATGTATGGAGTGCCAAAAGGTTAAGGCTGAGCATAGACACCCAGCAGGGTTGTTGCAACCATTACCTATTCCTGAGTGGAAATGGGATGTGGTAACAATGGATTTTATCACAGGATTGCCTAGAACAAGCAAGCAACATGATTCAATCATGGTGGTGGTGGACAAGCTTACTAAAGCTGCCCATTTTATTCCACTAAAAACCACCCACAGAGCAGTAGATGTTGTTGATATCTTTTTAAAAGAAGTTGCACGCTTGCATGGAATTCCTAAGACAATTGTGTCTGATAGGGACCCGAAATTCACTTCGAATTTCTGGAAAGGACTGTTCAAATGATTCGGAACGAATCTGAACTTTAGTACAGTGTATCATCCCAAGTCAAATGGACAGACAGAGAGGGTAAATAGAGTAATAGAAGACATTCTAAGAATGTATGTGATGGATAAACCATCAAGGTGGGAAGACTACCTGCATTTGGTAGAATTCGCCTACAATAATGGGTATCATACATCTCTGAAGATGAGCCCATTCGAAGTGCTTTATGGAAGAAAGTGCAACACTCCAGTGAGTTGGGATAATCCAGCTGACAGAACAGTAGTTGGACCTGAACTACTCAAAGAGATGGAAGATCAAATGATTAAAATTAAACATAATCTAAAAGCTTCCCAGGACAGGCAGAAAAGTTACGCTGATAGTAACAGAACCCATAGAGAGTTCAAAGTCGGTGACCATGTTTTCTTGAAAGTGAAAACTAACAGGAGTTCCCTGAAGCTGGGAAGTTGCACCAAGTTGGCAGCAAGATTTTTTGGGCCATTTGAGATCCTGGAAAGGATCGGGCCGGTTGCATACATGCTTGCATTACCTGCATCTATGACTGTACATATTGTATTTCATGTTTCACTGCTTAAGAAATATGTACCTGATGCTAATCATGTTGTCGATTGGAATGTGATTCAGGTGGAACCAGAGGGTGTCCTGCAAGTGCATCCTGTGTGCATATTGGACAGGAAAAGAAAACAACTCCGGAATCGAGCTATAGAACTTGTAAAGGTCTAGTGGACCTGGTACGGTCCTGAGGATGCAACATGGGAGCATGAAGAGGTTATGCGGGTAGAGTACCCACATCTTTTTGAAAATTTTGAAAGGCATGCAGATGTTGTGTAAAGCTGCACTGAGGACAGTGCAAAAATAAGGGGAGGGGGATTGTAGTGTCCCCAAGGCCGAGCCCCAGTGTAAAACATGTCTTAAAAGAAATTGTAATTATGTTTTATAGGCTGGTGAGCCAAGTTTTGTATAACTGGTACGCTTGTGTGTTTGTTAGGCCAGAGAGCCGAAGTGTTTAAGGCCAAGAGCCTACTGATGTACTTGTATGTATGCAGAATGATCAATAAAATATAAACACAGCCAGGTGCAGACCGACCACGATGAATGAGTGAAGGGGGACTGAGCATCCATAGAATGGGCAAGGAATTAGGGGCTGGAGGTGGGAAAAAGGGGCTAAGTGTAGAGCCTAGAGGGCTTAAGCCTTGGGAATAATATTTTAATATTATTCCAAAAGAGAAATGCATTATATGTTTTAACCTAAGTCCTTGTTGGTAGGACAGGTGATTTCCAAATGGTGGAAGGCACGCACGTTGCAGGAACGCGTGCAGTTGCATGGGTGACAAGTGTCAACCCTGGCCATGCAATAAAACACCGAGAAGTGTCATGTTGGGGGTTCCTCCTCGAGGGAACTCAGGGACTGCCAGAAGGGAAGAGTCCGACTCTTGTAGAAAAATCCTCGTACATCCTCTGAAACCGTCTGGAACCTGCGTTGACCCTTGCATGGATTGTTTGTCACACATTCCCGACACCAGAGCGTGAGTCTATCCTAGGTAGGGTGGATGGGAAATGACCATTCGGCCGGGGGGTGGAGAGAGTCTGTGTAATTCCCTACGGAAATTGCTTCTCAGGAAGAATTCCGAAAATGAACACCGTGAGACCTAGCTGCCATTGCTGAGATTGTTCTGAGAGGTCTGAGTCTGTATTCCCAGTTAATTGTGGTGGTCATGTAGAGATGGATTGCGTGTAAATTGGTGTCCAGTGCAGGTGGTGATTGAGCCTGTGTGTGACCTCTCTCTAAGGGAGGGAGGTGGATGTGGTTGGAAGAGGTCTCTTCCAGAGAGTGTCCAGCACCAACTTTAGGATCTGAGACTTCCTGATCCGGCTTGTTGCCGAGACCCAGTGAGGAAGGTTAGCACCGATGGACTGTGCTTGTGAAGGTGTATACTCTCGGGCGAAACAGGCATGTGGGGAATGAGAGTCTGGCAGTAGTGGGCGTAAGATGGCATCCTGGGAAGAATCCTTCCAGATTCTAAATGTTGCTTTCCCTGTAACTTCAACCTAGCTAGGATTCCTTGCCCTGGGGTGGAGCTTAGTCCCAGCTCAGGGGTGATCCACTGCTGAGTTGATGAGCAGTGTGGTCTAAGGTTGGGTGGTTCGTGGAAGGCCTGCACTTGGTTGGTGATTTCTACAGCTGTTAAAAGATAAGTATCTGAATTATGCTTTGATCATGTTTTGCATGACTGAGTTGTTTATGTATCATGTTTTCTGCTGCGTATATGAATTAAATGATAAGGCTAAATGCTTGTTGAATATAGAAGTAATTCATATGTTTTACTCTGAGTTAAATGTATTATTTTGATTGAATGCATGTGGTTATATAATTCCAGTATGAGTTATGTAAAAGTCCATGTACAGATTGGTTAGGAGAGGTTTGAAAGCCTCGGTAGTGAAAAAGGTACACTACATGTCTACCCAAAGTAATAATAACACTGTAGGGTCTAGACTCATACACATCATGACGCTTCCACAAATATGGTTGTCCTAAAATAAAATCACAAACTTTAAGGGGATCAATATCACATAGTACCTCATCTTTGAAAGGCTTGATGTCGTAGGGCAGTTGACATTGTTGGCTGACACAAAGAACTCTTCCTTAACGAAGCCAATCGATGGTGTAGGGATATCAGTACGGTGTTGTTGGAAGGTCCAACCGCTTGACACCCTATGCTTAAATCAGGTTCTTCTGACTACTGTTGTCGACAATGAAATGAATCGGAGACCCATTGCCCCACATCTGCGAGTGGAAGAGGTGTTCCCATTCCTCTGTTTCTTCTGGTTCGCTTGGACGAACTTTGGTGGTAGAGACTATGGCACAGGGTTCAACATCAATAATCCACTTACCTCCTTTAGGATTTGACTCAGAATCATAATCGACCTCTGATTCAGAAGCCTTTAGCTCGGCCATGAGGGGCTGCTTGGAGCAACATTCGTCGGTGTTGTGCCAAGGGCTTTTATGGTACTCAGACCATTTTCCCGTGTCCTTCTTCATCTTCTTGTTTCCCTTATTGTGTTGCATCTTGGACAGATTGTCCTGAGAGAAACCATCTCAAATTGGTCCCTTGTTGTAGGGGTTGGGGTTGCCTTTTCCCTTACTTCGACTATGAGGGGTTTGCAGATCCAAACTCTCATCATTTCTACTTAAATTTATTCTCGATCTTGACAGCGTATCTATAAGTCGTGCCCAATGAGGTGATGTCCAGGAACTCCATTTCTATTTGAATATATCTATGCAAACAACCGTGGTATTTGAGCACCAGATGACGCTCAAAATCTTTGATAACCAATTTTGTGCGTAGGGTATGGAAAATATTGGTGAAATCTGGTACTTTATGGTCCCTTTCTTGAAGTAGGGTGGTCCATCTAGTGTACAGGTCCTCGTAGCTTCCAACAGGGTAGTATTGTTCTTTAATGGTGTCCTGGAAGGAATCCCATGTAGGGTCCACCGAAAAAATTGTAGATTCCTCCACGACCCTTGTTGGTTATAATTTATTTGAGTTTATACCTTTAACTTGATTGACCCAGGGTTCATTTCTATTGGGGTTCCAGCAAAGCCTCTAAAACTATCGACCCTCCTGGTAAACTAGAAGGCAATGTAGCGTACAGAGTGCATTGCGCAATCTCACCCAAGATAGTCTTAATGGGTGACTACAATACTTAGGTGTTTGTAGCCAAGGATTGAGTGGAGATCTGAGAAGTGTGCACTGAGAGTTCTATTAACCTTATTAAAAAAATATATTGTCATTCACGGTTATGTGTGTAATCAACTCATTCATTTAGCATACCCATAACTACTTAAAAACAGTAAAGAAACACATGCATTCAAACACATAACAAAGGTTTTATCGTGGTTCACCCCCTCTTAGGATACGTCCACGAAGATTTGGCTCTTAAGCTCTCTTCTTATAGTGGTTCCAAAGCTACAGCGTCGCGCTCTTATTATAGCGGTTCTCAGTTGGGTCAAGATCTAATATCAGGCAGACTAGATTGCACCAGGCTCCTCAGCCTATGATCTAACCCTCAAGACCTACCCTCCTAAATCTCCACATCTCAACAACTTACAAAAAGGTATCGGGTTACAGCATTGGTTCTCCAAAACTCCCTAACATGGTTCCTTTACCTCCTCTTCATTAACTCTCTAAACCTGACTCTGCTCTCCCGCTATGAGACCTAAGTGTCTATATTTATATGTTTTTGGCTCATTGGCCATTACAATGTATTAAAAAAAAAAATAACCCTAACGTCATTAGGTCTTCCATGCATGTGCACATGCTTCTCTTCCTTCCAGCTATCTCTTTCCTCGTGCATTCCTTCCTTCCACAAATAGCCTTTCTTTCCACTTTGGCTTACTTCCAATAGGCCCCCAACACTAGCATGTGGCTCGTCTTGAGCCACCTAACCTCTGTGTGCTTCATCGATCTACCTGGTGATTGCTTGGAACTTCTCCGTGAGCTTCATTGCATGCATTGGGGCCTGGACGGTCTTCTCCTTGAGTGCTTCCAATAAATTCACTGTAATGTGATCACTGACCAACCTTGCACATTTTTCCTGGGTCTATGCCATATATTTCTTCGCTTCCTCTACCTAGGAAATGACCTATGCTACTCGCTCCATGAGTGGTTCCATTTAGCCTGACACTCCCTTTTATATGTCTGCACAGTTATGAGTTCTTCCTATAGTTTCTTCATGTCTTGCACCCCTTTGACATGCTCTGTGATTAACATTGTCTTCTGCCTCTGCTTGAGGTCTTAGATATCTGCACTTATCCTTTCTCCTTCTTGGTCCCACTGCTAGACCTGTTGATCCTCTTCCAACTTCGTCTAGAGCTTCATTGCTTTGTCGAAAAAGTTGTCTGCTGCATGGAGCTGTCGTTCTATCTCTTATATCTGTTTTGTTTCCTCCTGCTTCCTTTTCTCCCTTACCTCCGGTGGAGTGGTAGGTGTGAGCTTCTCACAAAGATTCTCGATCTCCTATTGATCTTGATCGATTATCTGCACAATCTGATCAATATTCTCTGTTGTTGTGAGTTCGTCCATGTGCATGGTCTTTGGAATCTTCTTGTAGGCTACAGCCACTTTCTGCTTCATCCCCTTCATGCGTTCCCTCTCCTCTTTGGTCTCGAGCTTGGCCTGCTTGAATACCAATTCCAGCTCATCCTGTTTATCCTTTACCTGCTGCAATTTGGTCGTATCTGTGCGTGCATGAGACTTTACCTCCTTTGTAACGTTGACCTGTAAATTATATAGGGCCTTGGTTGGTATCTGTGACAATACCAACTGCAATTGAGCCATGTCCTTTAGGGTTGTATGCCCCATGATCTCGTCCATGCACAACATGTTGGGTGTAACGTGAAATGTTGAACTTGGTTGTGGTATCATTTGGATTGTATCTCACTCGCTTGCTTCAGGTTCTCCTCCTATCTATGATGTTGAAGGGCCCATTTCTATGCTGTTGTCAGCTTCCTGCACTTTCCCGATCTGCCTGAGGAGCTGTCACATATCTTCCATTTCTTCTTCAATTCCATCCCTTTGGTACGCAACATTCTCAAAATCCTTGAATGTGTGGTTCTGAACTACTTGGGCCACCATTTCTCCATCATCCTCCATGAGCGTGTATTCTGGAGTTGTTCTGTGTGCCTTTGTCTTCTTGTGCGCACCCCCTGTCTGAGTAGTTGGCCACTTAGTTGGGCCTGAATCTTGTGGAGTAGGACTTGGTGTAGTCCCCTGCCTCGACCTATTTTTTTTGTACTTGGTCCACCTGTGTATTGTTCTTCTTCCCCATATGGACTCCTATCTTGGATGTCCCCCCTTTCTTCTATTGTGGTTTGGTCTGGCATGTCCTAGGTTTCTTGGGCACTGTGATTTCCTAGGGCTGTGTCTGTTCCTGTCTTACCTCCTCAACATGTGGATGTTCCTGTCCTACCTCCTCCTCCTCTACCCCTGTAGGTATGTCTCGAGTGAGGATTGAAATCCTCCATTCGTCTTCCCAATCCTTGATGGCCATTTCTATGTCCCCCTCCGTGATGCAATAGCGCAGTTGTAGCCATTTCTTGTTGGGGTCCTTTCGCACCTAGATCCACATCGCATGTCTAGGGGCCTTAAAGTTATCTATGCTTTGATAGTTTTCAATATCCTGTGGTGCTATCCTCCAAATTTTGGCAATGGTCTTGTTATCACACAGTTTGTAGCTAGGTCAAATGGCTATCTTACACCCTAAGCACACCTTCCTATTTCCCTTACGGATCAGTGCCACCACATAACCATTACTTCCCATTTCCTAGTCCTCACCAGCCCATTTCTTCTCCACAAGGAAAACCACACGTTGGGGTTAACTTTGTTCAACCCTCTCCTATTCATCAAGTCCACAATTTTGAACAACTGGATATGGAAAATCCAACCCATCAGTTGAATAATTCCAAAAAGAAAGGAAAAAACCAAAACAATAACAATCCAAGACCAGGAGGGAACCAGAACCACCCTCAACATAACCAACATGTCAGGGACAACTAGAATCAGGGGAACCAGAACACCCAAGGGGGAAATAACAACAATTACCAAGGGAAGAACAACAACAACCTTCAGACAAACTTCCCTTGTGCCCTTTGCGATGAGTATGGCCATTATACTCACCATTTCCCTCAAATTGTTGACTTTAAATGAATGAAAGAATTTGTAAATGGACCACGTCCCCCAGCCCCACCTACCCCTCAGCAGGCCCCACAAAAATATGTGCAGCAACCACCCCCAGCCGTGCTACAAAACCCTACTCCACACCAAGGGGTGATGAACACCCAACATGAGATGCATCCTTCCCCACCATAGATGGGACAGTATCCCAACCCCAACACTCTTATCGATCGCACTATCCTCCTCACTAGTGAGGAAGAAGTTCTTCTACAAACGTGCACTCGTCAATACAATGCACCACCTGACCCCACTCCCACTACCTCGGAAGCAGCCCCAATCACAACTGGGCCACATTTGATTATTCCTCACCCTAATACTAAAACACCCCTTCATATTCCTTGCATCTCATTATGACAGAATGTCACCAACCCTAAGGCTAGGGAAACACATAATTATAGTCTAGTCGATGACTTGGCACAATATCTTGCCACCATGTCAGTTTTAGAACTCCTTCAAACTTGTCCTACTCAACGGAAGTCATTACTTTCCACCCTGGGGGCAGTCGACCCTACTGATACTCGACTCATCAGCCTTGACCTTGATAGTGGGGAACCTTGTCTCCCTGCTTTGGTCTCTTTCCAAATCTTGGCTAAAATCTAGAACATCACAATCCACCGTTGCATTATTGATGAAGGTGCATCCACATGCATCATGCCTAAACTTGTATGGAATAAACTTGGCTCCCTTGAGCTCATACCATCCACCATCACTTTGAGAGCTTATGATGGAGGACCCTCATCTCTTGAAGGGCTCTTTCAAAATGTCCCCATTGAACTTGGGGGCAAAACTATCCTCATTGACATTGAATTTATCGATGCTCCGCACGATTACAACATCTTGTTTGGGCATAGATACATGTATGCGATGAAGGCTGTGGCCTCTTCCATGTTTTGCACAATGATGTTCCCCCACAATGGGAAGATCGTCACTATTGACCAAGTGTCACATTACGAGGCCAACTCTTCCTCCAACATCGAGAATATTCTACCCTTTGTCCACACTAATCTCGATGCCTACCCACTCATCGAGATGGGTTCCAGAATTTTCAAAGACCCATCCTTGGTAGGGACATACCATGGAGCACTTCTGCTCATACATCCCTCAGTGAAAATTTGTGTCATCTCATCCAATGGAGCAGAAACTGGAGATACCATTCCTTTCACAGAAGCTTCCTTATTATCTGACATCCCACTCGTCAAAGAGCCCCTTCCTCATGAATTCCTTGAGAAATATTCAACCCACCTTGTTCCTGATTTCACCCTCCCCCAAGGCCACATCCCTATTTTGGAGACAGTCCCCCAATCCATTACTCATATCCCCTTCTTTTACCCCCACTGGGTGTACAATATTTCCAGGTAGCCGCAACACTTACCCTTACAAATATGGTGCTAGAAATTCCAGTATGGTATCTACATCCACCCGCGATGGTCCCTCAACCATCCCTCCCTCCCCAAATAGAAGGAATCCTGATGCAGATTCCCATCCTTACTCCCACCACACCACTCGCACCCCCAGTCACTAGCACCACTGCTACAGCTAGGGGAAGACAGAAGAAGAAAGAGCCTGCCACTCCACTTCCATCGCGAGTCCAACCGCCTTGCGCACTATGCGAGAAAGATGGACATCGCGCCAATAAATTCCTGTCTCTCCCTGAGCTACGTAATTTAATTCAACTATCTCGAGCGACGACACCGCTCGTCGTTTCATCCAATTCACCCAATACTACCATTGCACCCCCTACAGTAGGCAAAGAACTGCACACCAAATTCGCATGTGCCATATGTTCAGAGTTCGACCATTACACCCACTATTGCCTTGCACTACCTCACTTTCGACAGACACTAGCAGCCGTATGCTAAATCCTTCAGCAAGAACCCCTTCCCTCTGCATCATCTTACACACATGTCACTAAAATCCACTATGTCATGACCTCAGTCAATGAGCATATGAGATGTCCTTTCTCTCTATGCAAATCACTTGATCATTTCACGTATCAATGTCCTATGACCATTGAATATAGGATTCGTTAATTGGCCCTAATTCCCAATCCTGCCATCACCCCACCTCCGGTGATGCCAGTAGTCCCCCCTACTCCCTCTCCGGATATGGTTTATATCTTTTCCCCCAAGCCTGAGGTAGTTCCCATTCTTTCCTGGTTCATAGATAGTCTCGAGGAGGATTCTCCCACAAATCCCCCCAATTCTCCAATTCATTTCCCCATGGAAATCTTACGCCTGACTACCATTTTCAACCCACAGTATCTTGATATTTGGCTTATGTCGAGTGAACCTGGGCAACCCCCTTGCATCATTTCCCCTATTTCTTCACCAGAAAATAACCAAGCGGTGACAATCACCAATGTTATTCCCCTCGATCCATTATATTTTCAACAGTTCCACTGCGATGAAGACATCCTCGAGGAATTAACTACGCCCAATTGCCCATGGGATCTGCTCCATCACAAAGCACGCTTTCTTTCATAGGAAGACTTTACACTTACCCAACAAAACCCCATATACGCAATCGAAACCAAATATTTTCTCCCCTTAGGGAATATAGATTGGTTCAATAACCCTATCCTAGCCCCCGACGCTTTTGAAGAAGGCAACATGGCCAACATTTCCCCCACCGTCAAAATCGATATTTCTATCAAAACTGGAATCATAGAGGAAATCACCATCGGTGCCGCATGTTCTCCTGAAGAAATCATAGCTTACAAATCTCTCTTCTAGGAATACTATGAAATCTTTTCCTAGTCATACACAGAAATTCCCAGCCTTGATCCCTCTATTGTCGAACATCGTATAGACACTTGGCTTGATATCACACCTGTACGACAAAATAAATGCCCATTACACCCATCCAAAGCAGCAACCATCAAATCCAAAATTGACAAATTACACGATGCAGGGTTCATATACACCATCGCATATACGTCATGGGTCTCCAACCTCATCCCCATTAACAAAAAACAAGGCACTATCCGCGTTTGTACGGACTTCGTGATCTCAATCACGCCTGTCCCAAAGGCAATTTTCCAATGCCCTTTATCAACCAAATTATCAATGATTGTGTCATCCATGAGTCTTTTCCCTTCATGGACGGTTTCTCTGGCTACAACCAAATTCAGATTCACCCAGCCGGTCAATACAAAACCATATTCACTACCCCTTGGGGTACTTTTCCATATTGTGTCATGCCTTTTGGCCTCAAGAACGCTGGTGCCACTTTTCAATGCACCATGACATACATTTTTCATGATCTGGCTCAAATCATTCTCGCCTACTTGGATGATCTCACCGCTCGATCCAAGAAACGCACTCATCATCTCAATGAATTACGCATCATCTTTCACAGGTGTCGTCAGTATAATATCTGCTTGAATCCTCTCAAGTGCATATTCTACGTCACCGTTGGCCGCATCCTTGGGTTCATCGTTTCCCAACACAACATCACAGTGGACCCCCTCAAGGTCTAATCCATCACAGAAATATCCCCCCCCTCGGAATTTATGCCAGCTGCAAAGATTACAAGGCAAAGCTAACTTTTTACGTTGCTTTGTCTCCGATTACACCACTCGGGCACATGGTTTCCTTCACCTCTTATGTCATGATATCCCATTCCAATGGGATGAGCATGCCCAAACCGCTTTTGATGATCTCAAAATGGCCCTCTCCAATGCCTCATTGATTAGTCCACCCGACTATGACCGTGACTATATCCTCTACATATCGGCCTCAGCCGTTTCCGTAGCAGGAGTTCTCATCCAATTAGGGGATGATGACCGGGAGCATGTCATTTACTATATTAGTAAAAACCTTTCAAGGCCACCCTTGAAATGCAATCACGAAGAGAAACTCTCCCTTGCAGTTGTCCTTGAATTCCAAAAACTACACCATTACATCCTACTTCGAACTACCAAGGTCATAGCGGATTCTAACCCCATGAAATACTTTCTCAGTCGCCGAAAATTTAATGGAAAATTTGCCTGATGGATCGTCATCCTTCAAGAGTACGACCTAGAATTTTCAACACCCAAGAGCAATAAATCCCTCGTCCCCGAACTCATTACGACATTTCCTTCCGATACTACTACCTCTCCCATCAATACCGACTTCCCTGACAAATATCTCTTTTTCATCCCTTCGGATGACCCTTGGTACGGGGATCTCCTCATCTACCTCCGAACACAAAAGTTTAGAAACAACCTCTCTAGGTATGATCTCGACATATTAGGCACCATGTCCCTCTTTACCTCCTTATCGACGATATCTTATATCGGCAAGGGGTCGACACCATACTTCGTCGATGTTTGACTATTGACGAAGATGATAAAGTCTTGAATGACTTCCACAATGACGCATGCGATGGCCACCTCTCAGGGATATCCATGACCCAAAAAATCATTCGAGCAGGATAGTTTTGGCCCACATTGTTTCACGATTTCATCCACGTTGTGAAGTGATGTGAAAAATGTCAACTATACTCCAACAAATCGAGAGCACCGCCCGCTCTTCTCCACCCAGTCATTACTACTGGCCCCTTTTGCAAATGGGGCATTGACTTCATGACTTGCAACCCTCCATCTAGAAATGGACTATTTTACCAAGTGGGTTGAGGCCATGCCCGCCTTCAACAACAACGATGACACTACAGGATGTTTATTCTTTAACCATGTCATCTCTCGCTTTGGAGTCCCACTACAGTTAGTCTCCGATCACGAGAAACACTTCAAGAATGATATTTTTGTCAAACTCTCCTCTAGGTTAGGCTTCTCTCATGAGTTCATCTCCCCATACTACCCTCAGTCCAATGGACAGGTAGAGGCGGTTAACAAGGTCCTAAAAACCATGTTACAATGCACGGTTAACAAACATAAGACCAATTGGCACCACCACTAGTTTCACACCATTTCATCTAGTCTATGGGGTCGAGGCCACTCTCCCCATCGAATGCAAAATCCCCACATTATGCACCACTATTGAGATATTACCTGAAAATGATCCAATGGAGCAACGTTTGCTACACTTAGAGTCACTGGATGAAGATTGTAGGTCTTCATTGCAGAACAACAAAGAAGCCAAAAAATGGTCGAAGTCCACCTTTGATTGCCATGTCAACCTTCGATCATTCCACGAAGGCGACCTTGTCCTTGCTTATGATATCACTCATGATACCTTCGGCCATGGAAAGTTTGAGTCATTATGGCATGGACCTTACATCATCCAACATTGCCTCACTCAAGGCACATACATCCTAGCCTCTCCCGAAGGCCACCCCCTCAAGGAACTCGCCAATGGGTTGTACTTAAAGAAATTTTGTGCCTAAGCGTAGCATTCTACATTAGGTTTTTTCTTTTTGTAGATTTTTTAGTCTTCTTTCTCCTCCATGACTTGCGTCTAATCTATCATTTGTGTTATTGGCATATGCCTCTTCCATCGGCTTACCACATTGGTTACGTCAACAGAGCTAGCCGTTGGACACAAAATCTCACTTCGGTCACTTGGGCCTTCTATACCCCCTCACATGAACTGATCCACTCCAACGACATATGCCTGGGCTCAGCTACCAACAATCAAGAATAATACATAGCCATCATTGGGCTCCTTGCCGAGGCTAGTATCCACCATATTCGTCACCTTAGCATCTTACTATATTCCCAACTCGTCGTCCTTCAGCTCAACAATGTGTATTGTGTACGCGATCTATGCCTCTTCCACAAATACCTGCAAGTTAGAATTTTATCTCGACATTTTGATTCAATCACATTTACACATATCCCAAGACAATGCAATCAAATAGCAGATAATATGGATAACCTAGTGTTAGATGGGCATTTATCCCATCAAGTTACCATTACACATACATAACCCATCAAAAGTCTGTCACAACATATAAATTAGACATCATAAACAAAAAACATCAAACACATGTGAACATCACAAAGATCCAAAAATGTATATCCATATGTGTGTGTATATATATATATATCGGTCAGTGTGCCATCAATTTTTACAAAAAATAGTACACCAACTACACCATCCATAGGTAGGTGAACCACCTCACCCCTATCAATAAAAAATCGGTATCACAGTACCATATACAAAATGGTCTCGCAAGCCTATATAAAATAAAAAAATACATATATAGGGGAACTCAAGGAACCTCTAAAGCTCCACCACCTAGTCCTCTCTCGGGAGGAGGTGCTCCTGTAGCTAGGGGTCCCTCGAGTCCTGGGGGAAGTCGTCCAGTCATAGCCGCACCCGCTACAGTTGCTCTATGGATCAAGGTCCTCCACTCCGCCATAAGGCCCACACATTTCTCCAGGACTTCCTCATCTTGAATACATGACCACATGCCCTCAGGGACTCCCTGTAGTACCACCTCTAAGTGGCGGTGAATATCCTCTAACTCTACCCTGGCCCCTGTCGGAGCATCATGAGAAGGCCCTACACCAGGGTCATCAAAATGACGTCTCTTGCCTTCTCTCTCATCATCAGTTGGCCTTGCACCACCCTCATCCCACCATCATCTCTCCCTGGCCCGTGGCTCTCCCTGCAGTGGTCTCACTGGCCCCTGACGCACTGACGCTCTGACCAGCTCAACCTCGTGTCCGCGAGGTCCCACATCTGCACACACAAAAAACAAGTGATAGCATCAACATCCATCTATACATAAAAAACATGACATACTATCTAAAAATCAAACAACCATATAAATCAACATACCTCTCCCGAGGGTAGCACCATCTCTGGGTCATCCCAGAATTCCACCCCACTGTATGGATACTAGAGTATGATCTGTGGCATCTGACACCACACCCCTACAGCCTCAGGCATAAAATAATGGCCACCCTCCCCACCTCCATGACAAACCAAAATCGTCACCCACTGCCTCAGTAGTGGCTCTCGCGCACCAGGTGCATCCAATAAAACTCTCAGGCGCAACATGGGCACCCTCTCCAAAAACCATGCTACCAAGATGGACCTAAAGGAAAAATCCCCTGAGTTAGCAGTTCGACACCTATTGAGATTCCCCACCATCTTGGCATGTAGCATCAAGCCCCAGGAAAAATGCTCGCCCCCCAGTGTCCTCTGCATAATCCTCAACTGACCCCCACTGATCTGCTGAGTCACGAGAGATCCATATACTCTAACGATCATCGATGTAACACACCGATGCACAAGGGCATCCATCACCCCAATCCTCATCACAGAGCCTGACATGTAGTCCTCTCCTGAATCCAACATCATCAAACACCCATTAGTTCACCCACAGCTTCAAAAATTGATTTCCAAAAGGCACAAAACTATACAACTCATTAAAAAATCAGCATGAGCTAAGAAGACAAAGGAAGCACGTGCACGTTCGATAGTCAAATAACTCTGGAAAAACAGACAGGCACCCGATGCGCGACTGTGGATGCAAAAAGCTGCACACACCTCAGAATGGTGCATTTATGATTTTGGTCAGCCTTCCACCCACTTCTGGTTCATCACCCAAGTCGATTTGACACCCAAATCTGAGCTGAATCCGAGTCAGGGGCTGGTCAAAGACCTAAGGGTGCCCTAAAGAGCCCCTTGTTGACACTAAAGACTGGTTGAATAATGCCTCAAAGCTTTGCTATAAAAATAGGCCATGGGTGCACTATATTTTCAAGGAATTCATTTGTATTGTTATGCTGCCTATATTCTCTTAGAGGAACCTCTTTCCTCATTAGAGCATACAAGCACCATCTCATTTAGCCATTCATATCACCTCTTGAGTGAATGTGCTTTGGATTTCTTCACCATTTACTTATAGCTTGTTACTTGGAAGAAGAGCTCAATCATTGGGGGTTCAAGATCCCTCCCTTGGAGGAAGAGGGGACCCATAAGTCTCCCTTTCTCTTTGGTGTTTTTCCACTAATACAACTTATCCATTGTTGGCATGCATGTTGTTTAATTTTTGTTATATTTCTCTTATGCACTCTAGTTTAGTTTATTTTATTGTTAGTAGCTTAGTTCTTTGCTTATTTCCTATGCTTGATGTTTCTATCTCTTGCATTCACTATTGTCTTGTCTAGCTAACCCAACTGGACTTGTAAGCGTCCTTATTTTTCTCATTTAGGTGACAAAAGGGACGCAACAGTCATAGTTATACATGGCATAGTTCTAGAGTTCATAGTTCCAGAGGTCATAGTTCCAGAGGGCGTAGTTCCACAAGTCACAATTCCACAGGTCATAGTTCTAGAGGTCATAGTTCAAGAGGGCGTAGTTCCATAGATCAAAGTTCCACGGGTCATAGTTCTAGAGGTCATAGTTCCACTAGTCACAATTCCACAAGCCATAGTTCTATAGGGCGTAGTTCTAGAGGTCATAGTTCCATAGGGCATAGTTCCACAAGTCACAGTTCCAAACGTTGATGTAGGAGCATCACCTTCAAAGTCAATAGCACACACATGGAGGAAAACAGAGGATATCCCAACAATGACAGAATTTCAAATCGAGCATTTAACTTAGAATTTAATGGGTTTTTGAGATATTTTTGTAACAAAATTTTATAATGTAACTTGTTTGTAAAGTCTTGAAGGACTGTAAGAACTGTAGATATGGAGTGCCGACTCTATCTGGTAGTAACTAGTAGTTATTGTGATAGGACAAAGTAGGTAGAAGCTTTGAATTGATAGGATAGACTTCAGATAAGACAAGAGAGCTCATGGAGCATTCCTTAGATAGTCTTCTCATTGTTGTATTGTAAGAGGAGAATAGATAGACATAATAGAGAGATCAGTAGAGCAGACTAGAATAGAAAAAATACTATGTATTTTGTTTTTCATGAATGAATAGAGCAGACATAAATTGTCCCAAATCCTTGGACTGGTTTCATCTCATATAGGATTGAATAAATGTTGACTTCTGTGTGTATTGTTGGGGTCCTATAATTATAGGTAACTTGATTCTTTGACTACTGATTTGGAATTGCCTCGGTGATAAAGACTTCTGGCTCGGTTGACCCCTTTTTCCCCTCCATCCGTTTCGCTCGATCCTTCATCACCCTACTGCATCCTTCACTCCCTTGCCCATTTGTCTCGTTGACTACAGCTCGCCCGCCACTCGTCCCTCCATGAATAAACAAACTTAGGCTAAAAAGAACAATAAATTAATAAGGTTGGTAGTTAGTAAATAGGTTAATAAAGTTAGCGTAATTAGACCAATAAGCTAAGTTAGTTTTGTTAGCAATTGATTAATTGTTAATTAATTAATTAGCTAATAATTAAGTTAGTGTTTGGGTTAATTTAGGTTAGTGTTAAACATTAAAATAAAATTAATTAATATAAAACCCATTTAATAAAACACAAAACAATATAAAACATTTAAATAAAAACATATAATAATTAATTAAAACAAAAAAACAAAAAAATAAAATGTAACTTAATACATATATTAATAAACATAAATAAAACAAATCACAAAAAATTAAAATTAAAACAATTAAAAATCAAATAATAAAAAAACATAACAAATTTAATAAACAAACAAAAAAAAAAAAAATTAAAAAACTAAAACTACACTACCTTAAGTTTCTACCCACGCTCACCATGCATTCTGGACATCCCCCCCCTCACGTCCCATCACACCAAGGGGGGTCCGGAATGAGCAGTTTGCTAAAACCACTCCCGGACAGGTGTCAT
>ML801024.1:92248-103247 GCA_009831015.1 Picea engelmannii
CAAACAAACAAAAAAAAAAAAAATACTTACCACCTCAGGGGGGGTTCGGAATACCACCCTTCTCCAAAAAAAACCGCTTTCGCAGCGTTTTCAACCAATTGTTTTCCGAAGGCAATTACAGGCAAAATAAGGCGAATTTTGGAAAATCGAGAGAGATTTTTCTCCATAACGGGTTGAAGAACAAAAAAATATCTCAGTGTTTTCACAGGTGCCACCATCTGGGAGAATCAAAGCTATCTTTCAGCCTCATTTTCCGAATTTTTGGTTCTTTCTGTTTCAGCCCTGATTTTGCGAGAGTTGTTTCGGCGAGATGGAGGAGAATTTGGCGAATCAAAAAGAGGTTTTTGTCTGAAACATACTCGTATACAATAACCTCCTTAAATTTTTTCCCATGTGTCATATTTAAATAGAAACAGATGTCTGAGTAGAACCCTTGTTTGCAAAAATTTGGCTCGTCTTTCATGGCGGACAATTCAGGATTTTGGGGGATTTGTTGCTATTTTTGGTCGAGGTGGTTGAATCTGACTTCCTAAACTTGATGGGGGATCTCTCATATTTATTGATTTGATTTTAATGTTTAATGTTGATGATCTTTACGCCCTAGCAGGTTGTAAGCACTGTAACTTTTATCAAGAGATCTTCCAGTAATACAAAGAGACGTTTCATAGGATTCTTGTGTGTTAGCTGTTGGTGAAGTTTTTCTCTTCTTCATTGAATGTTTATATCTCTTAGTTATCATCTTGTTTTCTGATCTGATCATTTAAAAGGAGTTAAATTTGCAGAATTTACCTTTGTGTACTCTGTTTCTAGCTTTTAAAAATCTAAATGTTCATCCTCTGACTTTACAGTAAAGAAATTCTTGGTTGCTTCTTTACTCTAATTGATAATCTCGTATTTTTTGTTGTCCATCACTTTATTCCTAAAGGATCCAACAGTTGCACTATCCTGCCCTGTGAAAAGAATCTTTATATCTGTTCTTTGATCTTTACCTTTATAACACAGGCCCCATAAGCCCAATGGTCCTATTTTGCTGTCTCAACCAGAAAAATCCATAAACAAAACCATGTTCTGCATAACTAGTCTAATATCTTATTTCCAACAAAGTTATATCATATAGAGAGATCCCTCTCTGAGTCTTGGAGGGATAGATCCAAGACTCGAAGCGGTTTTGATGTTGCCTCTATAACTTCCTCCATGGCCTTGGGAAAATTAAAAAGTGCTAACATGTATGATTTATTTTATTTCATTCATGCATGATTGTCTGAGAGATTGACTATATGGGTTCATGACGAAGCTGGCTGAGTTTCAATCGTTTATCTTATGATATTTGTATGCAAGGTGTGCATCTCGAACATAAGGAGTGCATCGACTGAGAATCATATTGACTTAGAGAAGTTCAAAGAGAATCAGAGAAACTCAGATCTAGGTGCAAGGTGTGCACAATGTCAAGAAACCAACAAGCTTCGAAGAACCAGTGCAGAGGAATGCCAAGTGGGTGAGAAGTATTTTATTCTCAAGGAAATCCTTTGAACTGAGTTATTCGAAATGTAGAGAATGCAAGGTGTGCGTGAGAGATCAAAATCCTTTCAAGGGATAAAGCTCCAAAGAGATAGCACTATCCACAAGTGTTGCGAGTGTTGGGTATGTGTTATATTCTTTGCATGTGTGTGTGTGGTCATGTCAGATTCGACAACTGCGTCTAACAATCCATCTAGTAGTGTGCTTTGTGTTGTGTGCGTCGGGCGATTTCCTAGGGGGGTCCCAGGGGGGACAACTATGCCCCCCCCCCCAGTTATGCGCAACGTTCGGCACGAGGCGTTAGCCCAGGGCAGCGACCCAATTTTGTTTTGGGGGCGTTTTTTTCTATAATTAGTGGATTTTGCTATTTTTAGAAGTTTTCTAAATTAATCTTGGATTAATGGATTAGGGTTTTGGTATCTACAGAATACCTAAAAAGCATTGTATGTATTGTATGGTGAATGGTGAAATTTTATATAATGAATATAAGAAAGGTTTTCCCGGTTGAGGGTTTCTGGTATAAAATCTCTGTGTACTCTGTGTATGAGCCATTGATTAAATTCTATTTTTCTTAAGAATCTATATGCATTTCTTTACTTCACAAGTTTAAAACTTACATGTGGTATCAAATCTCATTTTTGGCTTCAGAGGGATGCCTTTGTTGTTGAGGGTTTGGCTTGATCTTGATAGATCAAGTTTATCTTGGGTCTGTGATAAACCTGGGTTTATTGGGAGCTTTTGTAGTGGATATTTGAGTATAGAAAGAGGAATAGCGAGCTAATCTATAATTGAGATAGAGAAGCTCAACGGTAAAAAATTTGAGCTATGGAAGCTCAAGATGGAGGACCTTCTTATAGACAAAGAACAATGGATCCCTGTGGATCCTGTTACACAATCTACTGGTACACCATCTACTAGAACACGGGCTATTGGTACACAACCTACTAGTACACAAACTACTAGTACACCACCTACTGGTATGTCGAAGGAAGATTGGGAGAAGTTGGACAGAAGAGCAAGGAGTATCATTCGACTTTGCCTGGCAGATTCGATGTTGTTGAATGTCTCAGGAGAATCTGCATCCAAGGAACTATGGGATAAGTTGGGGAATTTGTATCAATCAAAGTCCCTGGTAAACAAGTTGTTTCTTCAAAAGAAGTTGTATCATCTTAGGATGGAAGATGAAGATTCTGTGACAGAACATCTAAATGCCTTTAATAATCTGATAAGTCAACTTGTCTCTATTAATATTACGATTGTAGAAGAAGAGAAGTGTATTACTTTGTTATGTTCTTTGCCAGTCTCTTGGGATAATCTGGTTGTAGCAATTGGTAGTACCACTCAATCTACATTGAAGTATGAGGATGTAGTTTCATCCTTGTTATCTGAAGAGATAGGCAGAAAAGCATGGATAGTCATAGCACAAATGCTTTACTTGTAAGAGGTCATCCCCAAGACAGGAATCCTGGTAATCCTTCGGGGGGGAGATCTAAATCTATAGGTATATCTAAGTCTCTAGGAAAATATTTGAGGAAATGTTGGAAGTGTGGCAAAACAGGGCATTATAAGAAAGATTTCAAGTCCAAGAAGGTTGATAAACCAAAGGGATATGATAGTAACTTTTCCACAGAGGCGAAAACCTCCATTGAAGAAGGAGGTGATGTTTACCTAACATCTACAGCTACACATGCAGATTGTGATGTATGGTTGATCGACTCAGTTGCATCATACCATATGACTCCTCACAGGGAGTGGTTCTCTGAATATGAAAAATACGATGGTGGTGATGTATTCCTAGGAGATGACTCGACAACAAAAATCTTGGGACGTGGAAGGGTTAAGTTGCTGCTAAACAATGAAAGGATTAGAACTCTCCCTGGGTTCTACACATTCCAAAACTAGCCATGAGCCTAATATCTATAAGCAAGTTGGGTGATGCAGGAATGAAAACTGTATTTGAAAAGAACAATTGCAAGATGGTACGAGGAGCAATGGTGTTGAGGGGAATTCGGTGTGGAACTCTATACAAGTTTTTGGGAAGCACTTATACTAATGGGTGTAACATTTCTTGTCCCTGAGTAGAGAAATGAAGGATACAAGACCAATACTATCCCAAAAACGAAGACCATATTGTGGCATCAAAGACAGAGGCATATTGGAGAAAAGGCCCTTCAAACACTACATGGTAAAGGTATGGTTGAAGGTATGTCTAATTGCACTCTGGATTTTGATTTCTATGAACATTTCATATATGGTAAACATAATCGAGTAAGATTCACATCTAGTGTTACAAGAGCAAAGAGGATCTTAGAGTTGATACACAGTGATGTGTTTGGACCTATTCTTGTTCCATCCCTAGGTAAATCTGTGTATTATGTTTCATTCATAGATGATTTTTCAAGGAACACATGGATTTATTTTCTTAGAAATAAATATGAGGTATTTGATAACTTTAAAGAGTTTAAGGCTCTGGTAGAAAATCAGACAGAGAAGAAAATAAAGGTATTGAGAACAGATAATGGTGGAGAATTCCGCGGAAATGAATTCGAAGAATTCTGTAATAAGTGTGGTATATCAAGGCATAATACTACTCCATACAGTCCTCAGTAGAATGGAGTTGCAGAAAAGATGAACATGACACTGATGGAAAAAGAAAGGAGCATGCTCAGCTGTGTCGGGATAGGACAATAATTTTGGGCAGAGGCAGTGGGTACATCATGTTACGTGGTCAATCGATCACCTTCATCAACATTGGATGATAAAAATCTACACAACGTATGGTATAGAAAGAAACCCTCTCTTCAACATCTTAGAGTGTTTGGTTGTGATGCTTATGTACATGTTCCAAAGGAAAATAGGAGTACGCTGGATAAAAGGATGAAAAGTGTATCTTTGTTGGTTATAAAGATGGTGTGAAAGGTTATAAGATTTGGAACCCATAAACCAAGAAGTCTATTTACAGTCGAGATGTTGTTTTCAGAGAGGTAAAAGATGTGTCCAAACAGGAATTCCTACCAACGCAAGATGAACCTAAGGAAATAGAGCTTGAGTTGGATGATGCAAAATCTGAATCATCTGAAGAAGAGGAAGAAGAAGAAGTAGAAGAAGAACCTCATACCCCAGTATTGAGGAGATCAGTGAGAGATAATAAAAGGCAACTAGAAAGGTATAGTCCACCTTATTTTCGTTCCAATTTTTCTTTATCTATTACTGATGATGATCCCAAAACTGTCAGGGAAGCAGTGAATTCAGAGGATAGTAAACTCTCGAAGAAGGCCATGGTTGAAGAAATGGATGCCTTGGATAAGAATGAGGCATGGGATATAGTTGAGTTGCCAGCTGGAAGAAAATATGTTGGTAGCAAATGGTTGTTTAAGAATAAGTTTAATGCAAAAGGTAAAGTGGAGAAATACAAAGCTTTGTTAGTAGCAAAAGGTTACTCCCAAGTAGAGGGAATTAACTTTGGTGAGATCTTTTCTCCTGTTGCTAAGTTAACTTCTATTAGATTTATTTTATCTATTGTTGTTGCTTTTGATCTTGAAGTGGAACAGATGGATGTGAAGACAACATTCCTACATGGGGATTTGGAAGAAGAAATCTACATGAATCAGCCAGAAGGCTTTGTAGTGAAGGGAAAGAAAGAGCTGGTTTGTAAGATAAAGAAGTCATTATATGGTATGAAGCAATCACCTAGGATGTGGTACCAAAAGTTTGACACATACATCCCTGGATTGGGATTTGTAAGAATCAAGGTTGGTCACTGTGTATATTTAGAGCAGGTTTGTAATCACTTCATTTATGTAGTGTTGTATGTTGACGACATGTTGTTGGTAGGAAATAACATGGATGTTATCAAGGAGGTGAAATCATAGCTATCCTCCAAATTTGACATGAAGGATCTCAGTGCTGCTAACTTCATTCTAGGAATGGATATTAAAATAGATCATGCAAATAGGAAACTCTGGCTGAATCAGAGAAAATATGTTGAGATGATATTGTAGAGGTTTAATATGCATGGAAGTAAACCAGTCAAGGTTCCTATTCCTATAGGTGTAAAGTTATCTACAGATCAGTGTCCCAAGACACAGCAAGAAGAAGAGGACATGCCCCATGTTCCATATGCCAGTGCAGTTGGCAGTTTGATGTATGCAATGATCTGTACTAGACCGGACATTGCACATGCAATGGGAGTTTTGAGCAGGTATATGTCAAAACCGGGGAAGGAGCATTGGACAACAGTAAAGAGGGTCTTCAAGTATCTTCGTGGCACTATCAGTTATGGATTGTGCTACCAAGGAAGACCAGAATTGGACAGAGTGGTGGAAATACATGGCTTTGTTGATGCAGATTGGGCTTGAGATATGGATTGCAGAAGATCTACAATTGGGTATGTGTTTAACCTATTTGGAGGAGCAATCAGTTGGATGAGCAAAATACATGTTGTAGTGGCACTCTCAACTACATAAAATGAATACATGGAAGCCACTCATGCAAGCAAGGAAACAATATGGTTACAAAGATTGTGTTCAGGTATTGGGTTGGTACAACAAGTAGTGATATTAGATTGTGACAGTTAGAGTGCAATATTCATGGCAAAGAACCCAACTTATCATCCAAATACAAAGCATATTGATGTTCAGTATCACTTTGTGAGAGACATGGTTGAGGAAAAGAAGGTGTTGCTAGAAAAGCTTGACACTTTGAAGAATGTCGCAGATTCATTAACAAAGTCCGTGAGCACAGAAAAGTTCTCCTGGTGTAGAGTAACAATGGGAATTGTTGCCTTGGATTTTTGACTATATAATCCCCTGGACCCCTAGATGCAAAGAAAACAACAAGTGGGAGAATGTTGGGTATGTGTTATATTCTTTGCATGTGTGTGTGTGGGCACGTCAGATTCGACAACTGCATCCGACGATCCCTCTAGTAGTGTTCTTTGTGTCATGTGCACTAGGTTCTTTCCTAGGGGGGTCCGAGGGGGGGCAGGTATGCCCCCCCTGGTTACGTGCAGCGTTCAGCACTGGGTGTTAGCCCAGGGCAAGACCCCAAATTTTTTTTGGGGCGGTTTTTGCTATTTTTAGCTAATTTTTCTATTTTTAGAGGTTTTCTAAATTAATCCCCGATTAAGGGATTAGGGTTTTCGTATCTACAGAATACCTAAAAACATTGTATATATTGTATGGTGAATGGTGAAATTCAATATAATGAATATAAGAAAGGTTTTCCCGGTTGAGGGTTTCTGGTATAAAATATTTGTGTACTCTATGTATGAGCCATTGATTAAATTATGTTTTTATTAAGAATCTATATGCATTTCTTTACTTCATAGGTTTAAAACTTACAGCAAGATCCAGGAGTTGGACTCGCAAGAGAAACGAAAATTGAGTCTCTAAACTTTGAGAAATCTTCTAAGTATGGAAGAAGGTGGAAGCTCAGGAGGGAGAGCACAGTGGTCGTAGATTAGCTGCAGAGGAAAAGATCTGGAACATCGAAATCCATGTCCAGACAGTGAGAAGTGATCATGGGAGGAAAACAGATCTAAGCCGTCGGATCTGGCATGTGGACCAACACTCGTTGGATCCAGAGGAAGGTGCACAAGACAAGTTCTGAAATCATTGGGACTTTTCATCGGAAGGGACGCGTGGTGAGTGCTCATCATTTCGTTGACTCACAACTTGAAGAAGTCAAAGAGCCATTCATGAGAAATCGCAAAACACGAACTCGCGAAAAGATCACAGCTGTTGATCATTCTGAAAAGATCACAGCCGTTGATCGTTCCGAAAAATATCATAGCCATTGATCATTCTGAAATCATCAGGACCATCCGTTGTCAAGGAGGGCATGTGGCAAAGGGTCATCGTTTCGCTGACTCGCAGAGTGAATAAGTCAAAGAGAAGATTTGGAAGAGTTCATGAAGTGAAAACTTGCGAAAAGATCACATTCGTTGGCTATCTCGACATCATCAGAGCCTTCCATTTGGAGGGATGCATGGCGAGAGACCAGGATTTCGCTGACTTGTAGGAGGGAAAGGTCAAAGGTGGAAACACCAAGAACTCGCGATACATGAAATTATGATGCTCTTGAGAGTTGGGCCCCGAGTCACGGTGAACGGTCACATGGAAAGAGGCCAAAAGGAGGAGATAAGGAACGCTATCCCTTTTTAGAGCTTGAGAGTTTGGGAGTCAGGGTTGACTCATTCCAAAAACCTTGATATGCAAAATTGCGATGCGCCTTTTGCATAGGCGTGCGATCACAATCCGTGGTCGTGTGGAGTAGAAGCTCACGTCGGGTGCTTGTACATGCAGGATGAGTTTCATAGTTGGACCTGTGGATTTTGTTTAGTGAAGGTTCCAGCAGGGACCAAAGAGCTGATCCAGCTCAAGGAGGAAGAAAGATCTAGTGACCAGGAGGTCGGTAGACCCTGCTGAGGTTGGGGGGGTCTGCATCATGTGGTATCAGAGCTCATATTTTGAGTTTCTTTGTAGACAATAGACAAAAGGAGAAGGGAATAAAGTTGTTATCTATCGTGGTATCAAGAATTTGATTTATGTTTGTAGGTGACGTAGTGAAATCATGCCACCAAGAAGGCGCAGAGCGAATGCAGAAATGGAAGAAGAGATGAGGTGACTCAGAATGAGATTGGACGCCATAGAGACAACACAAAGAAGAACACCAAATGCTGGTGATGTCAGTGAATCTAAGGGTGAATAAAGAGAAGAGGTCAAAGTAAATGATGTAGAGGATGTTTCACAAGACCACTTAATAAAATTTGTTTCAAGATAGGAGCCAAAGAAAGAATAGAGGTACTGATGTATGAGGGCAACTTAGAAGTTGAAGAATTGTTAGACTGGGTATGTGCTATGGACAAATACTTCGATTACAATGATATCGAAAAAGACAATATGGTGAAGCATGTAGTGACAAGACTAAAAGATCATGCAGCGTTGTGGTGGGATGAACTGCAAGCCGAACGCAGGAGCAATGGTAAGCATAAAATTAAAAATTGGGATAGGATGGTAGCTATGATGAAGGACAAATTTATCCCGAAGGATTACCAAATCAATCTTTATAGAAGATTGCAGAACTTGAAACAGAGGGGTTTATCAGTGAAGAAGTACACTGAAGAATTTTATCGACTGAACATTAGGGCTAGACATAAAGAAAATGAGGATGAGAAGACAACCACATATATCAATGGGTTGAGATATGAAATCCAAGAGGATATCAACATGATGTCGGTTAGTACAATTGAGGATTCTTATCAAGAATCCTTGAAAGCTAAAGAAAAATTGGCAAGGAGGCAAAGCCAACGAAACAGAGGAGGAAATTCAAGCAGGGGCAAGGGAACCAGCAGAGAGAAGTTCCAGAAGTCGAAGCCTGAAGTTGAAAAAGAACATAGTCACTATGAGAAGGTTGGAAGTTATAAAGAAGGACAGTATGGGGGAAGAAGTTTTTTTTCCAGAGGAAGAGCCAAGGGAGGCGTAGTTAAATTTTATACCTATGGAAAAGAAGGACACAAATCTTGGGAATGCCCCGATAGAAAGAGAGAAGAAGTCGGAGAAGCACACGTCACAGAATCATAGAAGCATGTGGAAGCAGAAGGAGGAAGGAACCTCATGATGTGGAAAGTCCTTATTAAACCAGAAATGGAACCAAAGGAACCAGTTCAGCAAATAAGCCTGTTCAAAACTGCTTGCAAGTCGAAAGATAGAGTTTGCAAGGTGATCATAGACAATGGGAGCACTGACAATATATTATCCATAGAGATGGTGGAAAAGATGGAGCTAAAGACAACTGCACATCCAAATCCATACAAGGTATCGTGGCTGCAGAAAGGACATCAGGTAATGGTAAGTCAACAATGCCAAGTTGAATTTAAAATAGGAGGTTACAAAGATGAAATATTGTGTGATGTAATTCATATGGATGTCTGTCATATTTTATTGGGGAGGTCGTGGAAGTATGACCGAAAAGTTATTCATGATGGAAGAAGGAATACCTATACTCTAGAGAAAAATGGTAGAACACATATGTTGTTACCCATAGAAGACAAGGAGACAAAGAGAGAAGCTAGTTCAAGCATACTTCTCATTAGTGGGAAGGAACTCTTGAGTAAAGTCAAGAAGGAAAAAGAAATGCAGTTTGTTGTAGTGCGGTGACTGCGTTGTGTCTGGGAAGAGGAAAGGTAACCGTACTACCCTGTCCACCAACAAGGATGTGCAAGTTTGGTGCAACAGTCAGGATAGTGCTACTAGCATTAGGATTTCCAGTAGGAAACTGAGGGAGTGTCGGGATGAAAACGGGAATAGGATGCCCAGGAAACTGAGGACCATCTGGAGAACTAGCTGGGGTTTGTGGAGGTGTTGGATGAGGAACATTCAATAAAGGATTCAACACATGGTAACCAGGGGGTAAATTTGGGTTAACCTCAGGAGTGTGCTGGGTATTAATAGGGGCAAGAGTAGTTGCAGGAATCTCGGTTTGGACACTCGTAGTATTCGTGAGATGGGCCATCTCGGGAGGAAGAACAAAACGATATGTGGTAGTCTCTGGTGCAGTCTCTGGTTCAAGAGACACAGGAGGGTTGATTTCGTAGACAGGAGATGACTCAATGCCAAAAAGAACTCGTTGGAAATCACCCGACCAAAAATGATCTTGGCCTACTACATCGTGAGAAGGCCCAACGGTTGATTCAGAGGATGTAACAAGAGTCTCTTCGGAAGGATTTAAACGTCCAACAGGTCGGTCACCCCGACGAATACGGTAGTCCTCTATAGTATTGGTAATTCGAAATTCAGTAAGAGGATCAGTGGATTCTACTTGTGGAGGTGGTGTAAAAACTTCTGGGACGTCACTTATGCCCACGTGTGGTAGAGTAACAAGGGGAATTTCACCCGGACGAGGAGAGTCCTCCGAGGTACCCTCAAGTGTGGTTGTGTGCAAAGGTTGTGAAGCTTCTGGATGTTCCAAGGACAAACCTTGCATCCTACATGAACGTCGTGGGGGAGCAATTGTAAACAAGTAATAAATTCCCCAACGAAAATCCTATGGTCAACTTCGAGAAACAATCAGCACACACTAGTAAACAAAAACTAAGAGGAAATCACCAAGCAAACAATACCTTCTAATTTCGGAGCCACTAGTTGGTGATGAAATCCAACGTCGCAACAACGAGACAAGAAGGGGCGGGGCTAAGGTGGAAAAGTTACGTTGACGACCTGCTTAACAGACTTACGTCCTGGTGCAAGCTCCCACACATAATCGTGGGTATACCCTCCAAGGAGCCCGAGTGAGTTTGATCAACGTCGATTCCAGGTACCGCGAAGACTTTCCCCTTCACAGTCACCTTGGGTAAGAACCTAGAGAGATAGGCCACTAAAGTCACCACAAAAAACAATATAGCCTGGGGGAACAGTCGTCAGTCCGATCCACACGCAAGGGTAGGGTATCAAGCCCGAAACCAACTCAAAGGCTTCCACTC